>VONZ01001514.1:0-132198 GCA_012976165.1 Labeo catla
TTTTCTGCAATTGGGGTTGTAGTTTAGTCCAATTGTGTGTCTCCACATTTGTACATTAAAAGCAGACCGTATTTTAAAAGTAATCAGTGCAGAAATCTTTTTAACACTGTATATTTAAACAAATATTTTATTGGGAGATTTAAAAGCTACTTATCGTCAAACAAGAATTACATCAAATTTCACAAAAAAATCAAGTTCATACATTTTTCAACATCTATATTACAGCCATTATTATACTCATCAGATAAGAAGTTTTACTCTTAAAATATTCATGATTTGTAAAAGTTAAGTAGTGGATATGTTTAATCATGTTGAGTCATTACAGTACAATAATTATAAAAAAAAAAATAAATAAATCAATTCAACTGCAGCTGTTTAGGCGACACAGTTTCACCACTGAGTTCTCATATAGTCCAAACAATGCATAAAGAGGCTGAGTGAATGTGGTCTGGACTCTGTGGATGAGACTCATTCTGTCTGTAACACTGTAGAAGGACAAAATCCCTGCGCTGTGATCCACATACACTCCTATTCTACTGGACACACGGGTTACAGGAAGGACGGTCTCAATGTTTTTATGCCAGAATGAGCAACAAAAAGGAGTGCAGTACAATCTCCAGGACTGATCGTTTCGTCCAGCGTCAATCTCAACTCCCCCTCCCTTCCTACTGATGCTCTTATATGCCACTGCTATGTCTACTCCCGATGTTCCTCTGCCAGCCCACTCCACCTCCCAGTAACAGCGTCCAGTCATACCCTCCCTACACAACACCAATGACCAACGGTCAAATCTGTCTGGATGATCAGGATAATACTGATATGTGCCATCGAGTGTGATGGCAGTGTTTTCCTCAGACAGATGGAGTAAGTAATTAACTGTGTTCAGATCCAAAGTCAGCAGGCAAGAATCTAATAGAGAAAAATACAGAATTGTTTGTGACCTTATTACTACCATATTGGCTTTATCTGTTTTCTTTTTATGATATCATACTGGATCACAAAGTTTAGGGTTAAAAGTGTAAGGTTCATTTAAACAGAACCTTCAGAATCTGAAATCAGATTGGATTAATTAAGATCAGGGGGTGCCCAACCCTGTTCCTGGAGATCTACCTTCCTGCAGAGTTTAATTCCAACCCTGATTAAGACTATTCAAACTAGTTTCATGTATGATGTAAAACCTAAATTTCACATCCACCTACAAATATTGCATCAAACTAAATAGTTTTAGTCTAAATTACTCCACAATTTTTGCACCTTCATAAAAGTACATTTTTTTAAAATTTGGAATTACATGAAATAATTGTGAATTTTACTATATGGACAAAAATAATGACACGTCTCTCAAAGTATCTTCTTCTGCGTTCCACTGAAGAAACTCTCGTACTACACTGTGTGCAGAATTATTAGGCATGTTGATATTCTGGTCATATTTTTTTTCCAAACACATTTTACCAATTCCAAACCACATCAGTCTTAATAACTACTATTAATTTTGTATTTAATCATTTGTAAGTGATATATAATTGTCCGTGAAGGCTGGAAGTGAAAAACTCCTTATATTCAGGTGTGCAGAATTATTAGGCATGTTTTCGTTTACAGCTAAAATGAGCCAAAAAAAGAGATTTAACCCAGACTGAAAAGTCCAAATTATTAAATGCCCATGAGAAGAATGCAATACTAATGCAATACAAGAATTTGCAAAGTTAAGGCTTGACCATTGGACAGAGAAATGCTTGTTGAGTCTGCATGGTCAGAAAAAACAGGTGGAGAAGAAAAGATGCATGTTAACTGCAAAAAAATTAGGAATTAAGGTGAAGAATTAGGTGTGACACCATCAGGAACCGTTTCCAGTTCTCCAGCGCCACCATTTTCCAGAACTGCAACCGACCTGGAGTCTTCAGAAGTGCAATGTGTCAGGTTCTCAGAGACTTTGCTTGGGGAAAAAATCCTAAAAAATGCCCCTGACTTAATAAGAATAACAAGCTGACGTCTTGTGAAATACATGAAGACAGTTTTTTTATATGCTTTAGAGACAGATAAGTTGAGAGTGACTCTTGAAGGACAAGCATCCCATCCTCTTGTACCTCTGATTCAAGAATTTATCTTCTAAAATCTGGCAGTAAGTTTTGGGAGTTCATTTTAGTCCATCTCTGCAAGTCAGACTTTTCAGGATAAGAGCCTAAACATGAACTCCCAAGGCTGAAGGTAAATTCTGCTGGTGAAAACCTATGATCTTATTATCTGTCTCTACTTGCCTCAAAAAGCTGTCTTCTATTCCTAACACAGAAATAAAGAAACATTTTAGGGCCCCTAGCTGAAACAACACAATGAAACCTCAAGTGATTATTCTGTCTTCCTGATGGTGTCACTGAAACCTTCCGCACCTAATTCTGATAACTATCATCTCCACCAACCATCTGAGCTCTCAGCTTCTCTTTAAATTGTATCTGTATTACGTCTCATGAGCGACTAATTGGACAGTCTAGATGCACAGCTCATTGTTTGTCTATCACCACTCCAACATCATACTAAAATGATTAAATACAAAATTACTAAGACTGATGTGGTTTGGAACTGGTAAAATGTGTTTGGAAAAAAAATATGACCAGAATATCAACATGCAATAATTCTGCACACAGGTAGACTGGATTTTAGACTTGTGTGTGTGTTTTTATAGTAACTTACATCGTAGGAACTCCTGTCTGGTCTGATATTCAGGAATGCCAATGACCTGGATGGTTTTCACTGTGGACATGAAACACATCTGCAGTTAATTCTCATCTAAAGAAAAATGTAAACATACTACACCTATTTTTTTATTATTAAATGAATGGTGCTGAACTCATGTCTGAAAAGAAATGATCATTTACCTCTTTCAGACAACTTTTCTATAGTCTCTCTGGAGTACTGCTGCAATTCATCTCTGAGTTGAGAGACTGATTTCACTACAGCATCAAAAGAATGATTACAGACAGTGTAGTTGTCTGTAGATCCAGAGAAAGAGACAGACTGCAAACTCTACAGACAAAGACAAAACACAAACTTCCTGTAAGTTGAGAAGCTTGTTGAAATCCTCAGTCCTGTGTTTGAGAAGATCTGTTACCTGGAAAAAATGAACAATCTCATGATCATCTGAAAGCTGATTCAGCTTAGCATTTCTCCTCTTCAGTTCATCAATCCCTTTCTTTAGCTGCTCCAGTTGTTCTTCAGCTTGACTCACTGCAGCTCTTTCCTGATCTCTGATCTGCCGCGTCACCTCAGAGCGACATTTCTCAATGAAGCAGATGAGTTCAGTGAAGATCCTTTCACTGTCCTCCACTGCTGTCTGTGCAGAGCGCTGATAGACACACATCACAATCATACTGTGCCTTCAGTGAGACTATAAGAGCACCAGCACTAAAGGAAAGTCCAAACTAAGACTGAAACCTTTCTTCTTTTCCAAACTCACCTTATGAGACTCCACAGCCTCTCTCAACTCCTTAAGATCTTTCTCTTTCTGCTGGATTCTCTTTTGGATTTTTATCTGTGTCTCCTCCAAATATCTCTGCAGTTAAACATAAATGAGATTAAATAAATATTTTTGAACAAAGTCTCTGCTCAGCATTTATTTTTTATTTTTTAAATACACTAAAACCAGTAATATTTTTAGATAAAATACTACAATTTAAAATAACAGTTTTCTATTTGAATATATTCAAAACAAAATTCTTTAATGAACAAAAGTTTAAGTAGAACAGCATTTGAATTTTAAATCTTATAACAAGCATTCTAAATGTATATACTGTTACTGTTGAGCCTTTGTTGAATAAAAATATTTATTTCTTAAAAAAAAAATTAATCATCAGTATCATGAGTTCCAGTATGGAGTAGTACCTGTTTCTCTTTTCTTGCTGCTGCAGTTGATACAGTGTCATGATTTTTGTGTTCGTCCACCAAACACAGCATACAGATACACTGCTGGTCGGTACGGCAGTAAATTTCCAGCAGTTTATTATGTCGTGGGCAAATCATCTCTTGCAGTTGTCCAGTAGTGTCCATCAGATTGTGTCCTTTACCTCTGAAGAGACTCTCATGCTGTTCAAGATGATTTTGGCAGTAAGAGATTCGACACTCCAGGCACGATTTCACTGCTTTCTGTTTAATTCCAGTGCAGGAGTCGCACTGAACATCTCCAGATCCAGTGTGATGAACTGCAGGAGCAGCAGCTTGGAGTCTCATCACCTTCAGTTTCTCCACCATTTCAGCAAACACCACATTCTTACCCAAAACTGGCCTTGGTGTGAAGGTCTGTCTGCACTGAGGACAGCTGTAGATTCCCTTCTGATCGTCCTGGTCCCAGTAGTCTGTGATGCAGCTCATACAGTAACTGTGTCCACAGGGAATCGTCACTGGAGTCTTCAGCAGATCCAGACACACTGGACAGCTGAACTGATCCTCAGCCCATGAGATACTGGCTTCTGCCATTTCACTGTATGAACACACAGAGAGCCGTTAGTTTATGCATCGTTTTGCAATCTTTTAATTTGGCTATTATGGTGAGATTATAGTGGGTCTTCAATTTTACAAATGAGTAAGAGATATAAATTTTATTTGTTAATGTCATGCTTTCAGTTATAGTAAATTGGTAGGGGAGCGCGGGGCACAACCTAACACTTTTTGAAATTCTCAGTTTGTGTATGTTTGTCATGTTTTTTTTTTTCATTTGTTTAGATAACATTTTAAGCTGTCACATGGTCATGTTACAACGTGCCCCTCACGTTACATAGTTCAAACAATGTGCGCAAATAGATGAATCCCCTCCCTCCAAACACAGCTCTCATAGAACACGAGACACATAAACGAGCCAAAATGCTTTACATTTCTTGAAATAATAACTTCTCAACATTAAACATCAATTGTCAGATTGTAACGCAGTGTTACAACGTTCTCCATCAGTTCAACTGGAATATAAAACTGGTTCGTGTCTTCTGCTGACTTGCCAAGCATTATTAAACTATCTAAACTGATAAATAACAGATTGGCAATTAATAAGTAGCATATTTGTCTCATTTTAAATGAACACTGAAAACTGAGATGAAAAATTTACTTCAGACAGAAGTGTACTTTTACTATGGTAAAATAAAATATATTTAGTGATGTCTTCAAAAGGCTTTTGAATTTTGGCGCACTTTTGTCTCTGTATAGTGTTGCTATGGCAGCAACAGAAATACAATTGACAAGGTGACAAGACGTGAGCAAAAAAAAAAAAGAGATATTTTTGCAGATTACAATGTTGTTAAAGTGCTCCTATTATGCTTTTTCAAATATGACCTTTCATGCAGTGTGTCATGTAGCTGTATGTGAACTAGTGATGGGTAGTTCTTGAATTAATCTTTAATGTGACTCGAAAAGAACGAGTCGTCTTGGGGAGTGATTCGTTCAGTCGTGCATGCGCAACGGTTCTGTACTGGAATTAGTTCACCTGTTTCGAGTCTTCGGGTTTTTCGAGTCGTTCGTTCATCTTATGGGGCTGTCATGATAAACGAACAACTCAAACCCTAACACTCTAGAGATGAACTAATCAATTATTTTTCCGGCTCACACTGCATTGCTTAAGCGTATGGGGCTGTCACGTGATAACCGAACGACCAGAACCCGAAGACTTGTCAGATTAAGAGGTGAGGTGAGCTAATCATAGACTATAGACCCAGGTAAACAATGAATTATTCTTTTCTGTTTCTTATAGCATTATAGTTTTGTCTTGTTTGTAGTGTGATCAACGTTTGTGTACGCAGTAGATGTAACAGGTAACATTTAATTATATTTTGCTAAAATGAACGAAATGAATGAAATGACTGAAAAAAAAAAGAGTCGGCTCACATTTGCCTGAACGAGTCGTCAGGAATTCGAATCTTATTCTGTTACGGCCACACGAAGTAACATATTTGCATAATGCCCGCCCACGTTCTACGTCACAAACAACTTGCCCGCCCACAAACACAGTACGGTTTCCATGTGGTTTACATCATGTCGAGAAGACGCTGTATCCTATGTTGTTAGAGTAAATTTGTTTTATATTCACTTTCAAAAGATGAATTTTCTAGCGATCGTTCAAAATACGTAGTTTTGTATGTTATGTTGTGTAACAACCCTGTACATGTTTCGCTAACCGACTAAACCGCGCTTCTGTAGTTCTATTGTTCAGCTGTGGGTCCACTGACCCCAGCGGTCAGTGCAGTTCTTTCCGCATTCGGTGTGAAAGCCGCTAAATGCATTATACAATGTTGAAGTTTAAAACACAGTGCCCGGTTCACTTGCATAAGCAAATTGCGAGCACTTTCCATGGTAGCCCGTGCTAACTTGTAGATCAGCCACTTCAATCGTTTCATCGTCAAACTCCGACTCGAATTGGTACGGTAAAATCGATGCCATCTTTTCTATATACTGACAAGTATCCAGGTCTGTCATTCAGTTATGGCAATGGGCGTATGTTTCCCGACATGCGCTGTACACGATAGACCAATCATAAAGGACTGCGCTATTTGACCAATCACAGCAGTGAGGGCTCACGGAAAGGAGGGGTTTAGAGCAGTGGTTCCCAAACTTTTTCTGCCGGGCCCCCCTTTTGCAGAATAAAAAAAAATTCAAGCCCCCTCAGCCCCTTCATTTACACATTAACATAAACACACTTTCAGAAGGAATTATTTGAAATGTAATAATTATTACAATTATTATAATTCAGTGTGTGACAATTTACTGAAAAAAAAAACTAAACAAGGAACTAGTCACTTTTAGAGTAGAAACATTAAAAGTAAAGCATGCAGCTTTACTATGTACTGTTTTTTTTTACTATGTAACAGCATTCATTGTTTTTTAAACAGATTTTCTTAATTTTCTCATATTTTTATCTCTTTGTTGTAGTTGCGATCTCTGAAGTAGATTCATCATCTACCTCATCTACCATCTATCTACGTTTACCTGGCACTTGATGTCTTTTCAAAAACTTGTCCATGCTTAGATCAGAACTACTATGCGTCATTCATTCATAATTTTACTCGGCAAACCGCAGTTCTCATTTCTGATATCAATTGCACCACCTAGTGGTCTGTTATTTTACGACAAAAACAATTACAACTGATAACAGACAGCTGCAGCGGGTACTGCGAGTCGTCTTGAGGTAATAAAATATGATGAAATTCATATTTTGTGTTAAATTATTTACATGTGGCAAGTAGCCGTATAATAAGCAAGATAATTTCACAGTGGGGTCTTGTATCACCCTAAAAACGTTTCTTTTTACATAAAAATCTAAGGATGTACCGAAATGAAAATTCTTGGCCGAAACTGAAACTGCTTTGTAATAATTATTTATTATTTTATTAAATAATATAGTCATTTTGTAAGACTTTTTAATTTAACTCAGTAGTTTTAATGATACTGAATAAAAAATAATCACAAGCCAATAAAATAACCACGTTTATTGAAAGTAACAATAAAATTGGACAGAAAATATACGAATATTAAATCTCAATATATTATTTTTTATTCAGTTCTATGAAACGGAATTAGATATTAGATTAGAACTTTTTTGGACTAATTATCAAAATAATGTATAGTCCTAAAAAGCTATTATTATCAGAGCATGTGAGCAGATAATACCGTCACGAGAGGGTAGCGTCATTTTACCAGCGTTGTCCAGTACAACAGGACTACAGCATGTTACAGCACAGTATGCGACGCCATTGCAAACAGGAACAAGACACATTGACATTTTCTGTCGGCGCGTTATTTGAGCGGACTTTGCTTTTCCGTTGAGCATAAGCGGTACACGAGTGGAGCATTTATATGGGCCGTGAGCAACTCGGAACGGAACGCACATTCATAGAGCGGAATACTGAGCGGTGCGCGCTGAATACTGCCGGGCAGTGCGGCAGATATTTTCGGCAGTTGTTTCTTTCAAATCTATATAAAGATCGGCCGACTGTACACTAGCATTGCCGCGCCCTTATCATAACTCCGCGCCCCCCAGTTTGGGAACCACTGGTTTAGAGAGACTGATTCTTCGACCTGCTCCGCACGAGTCGTTTATGAATCATTTAGAAATGAGGTAAAATTAAAACTATTTTTGGAGAAAACTAAAGTGTTTTTTTTTTTACCTTGCATACATGTAAACCTGTTTTAGGAGACTCATAAAACAATATTAGCAACCTTTAAAATGGCATATTAGGAGCACTTTAAACAGATGAAAACGTTAAACGAGTATTTAATTTTAGGCTCTATAAAACTTAAACGTTCAGCTTCATAACTATATATGATATTGTTAAAACTAATTAATCATTCCTAAGCCGATTAAATCTAGAGATAGTAAACGAATTTTCATTCTACTTATCCTTACACAAACAACACATGCGCGTGAGGTCTCAGCATAAAATCAGCTCTTAATGCTACAATTAGTGAAAAATAACATGCATTATAACATAATACAGTCAAAGGAAACATCCAGAGTTTAGAATACTTACATTCTACCGGCCTATTCTAACAAATTAGAATCTGTTTTTACTTTCGCTTTGTTCATTCAGAAAAATCGAAACTAATACAATTAAACAAACCTAGGCTACGCTAAAAACCAATAAAACAGCGCTAAGACTTGAATAAAACCTCAGTAAAGAACAAAACACCGTCAGCTGTGACCTCACAGGTGATTCCAGTCGGACTCTGAACTCACCTTTACCTGGAGAAAATCACCACATACAGCGTGTTCCCCGACTTTTTTTACTCTTTAGGCAAATGAAAAACGCATGATCAGTCGATCTATATTTTCAGTCGCTGCTGATGTGAGAAAGGCCACGTCGTTTGAAGGGTATGACGTCGGACAAGTTCTGCTTCCCCCAGATTCAGCTAATCTACACTAAAATAAAAGTCACACTGGTCATATGTTTAAGCAAAACTAAAAGCTTGTGACTTGTGACAGCAGAATGTTGTTTTTCAGCTGAATGTGTGCACAAACAATAAAGAAAATGTAAATATATGGAGACGAGAAGCCAGATGCTGTATGCATGAAAATTATAAAATAAAAGATGTTATTTGAATCACATATACACATTTGATTTTGCATGTAATAAAGGTGTCAGCTAAAGGTATGAGAAAAGAAATGAAACGTTTAAATGGTTGTTAGAGCATCCAAAACCTTAACATGAAGTAGCCTATACAATAATACAATTAATACAATCAGAAGAAAACATTTTAAATGTGTACATATGTAACAAGCTTTCTTTTTCAACCACATATAGAGGAAATAGTAAACTAAAAACAATCTGAAAAAAAAACTAAAATATGCTGATGACCTGGAAGTAGCTGAAGCAGTAAGCTTTTCGAAACACATGAATCCTGTTGGTTGAGAAATGTCTTCATCTGAAGTCAGAGAAAACTATGCACACAATGTTCCAGAAACAGATATGAAACACAACGATTTCTTTTAACAAACAACTGATTTAGCCAAAGAGCAATGCTTGTGTGAATTGTCTGTATTATGAACAGGCAGGACATAGGCAGGAATAAGTTTGAAACCCTTATAATATTATAACATCTTGTGATTTTTAATTGTTCTGTAGTGGTATTTTTGATTATAAAATAAGCATCATCATTATAACATCACCATCCTTTGATATAACAACACAATCTGTTGAATGTCTGAATTGGTTCAACACTTTTACAGCTGTCTGTTTATCTAGTCCAAACACAGCATAGAGCGAATGTAGTCTGGACTCTGTGGATGAGACTCATTGTGTCTGAGACACCATAGAAGGACAAAATCCCTGCATTGTGATCCACATACACTCCTATTTTGTTGCTGGACACTGCAGAGAGTTCAGTCTCAGCGTTATTGTGCAAGAAAGAGCAATAGTCTGAAGTACAGTACAATCTCCAGGACTGATTGTTACATCCAGCTACACTCTCATTAGTATTTCCCTTCCTCTGGATACTCGTAAATGCCAGTAATATAAACGCCCCTGATTTCCCATCACTGTTGCTCCACTCCACTTCCCAGTAACAGCGTCTAGTCACGCTCTCTCTACACAACGCCTGCCACCAATAATTAAATCTGTCTGGACGTTCAGGACGTGGCTGATGTGTGTCAGCAGATGTGATCACTGTGTTTTCCTCAGACAGACGGAGCCAATAATTCACAGGGTTTGGATCCACAGTCAACCAAAAAGAATCTGATGGAGATAAACACAATTATTCATGACCTTCCATCATCAATACAACACCTATGGAGACACTTTTCAAAATAAAGAAAGTCCCTTTAAGAATTTGAAGTTCACTGTCAATTTGGCCCCTAAAAAATAAAAAAAAACTTTTACTTTCTTAGTGGCCCAATGTGCTTTTTAATATTATACAGTGTCATCACCGATGCAGTGTTTAATTGTCCACAGATGCAACTATAATGAAAATGATTATTTTCATTTATGTGTTGCAGCCCATGTATTTTACAATGTATTTGTTACTCAATGTAACGCACATTGTAGGAACTCCTCTCTGTTCCAAAATTCAGGAGCACGAATGACCTGGATGGCTTTTACTACAGACACAAAAAACTGCAGTTTAATTCTTAAAGTGAAAGAAACTTAAATAAAACTACAGCTTTAAACTACTTTAGATTTAAAGAATGAAACTGAACTCATTTCTCAGATGTATTTACTATTTACCTCTTCCAGATATCTTTTCTGTCTCCTCTTTGCAGAACTGCTGCAGTTTATCTCTGAGTTGAGAAACAGATGACACTACATCATCAAAAGAGAGATCAGAACTGACAGTGAAGCCTACTGAAGAGCCAGAAAGACACTGAGAGACCAACAGCAAACTTTACAAACACAAAGAAAAAACGCAAACTTTCTTCATAACAGAGGCTTGTTAAAGTCCTCAGTGTTTGGGGAGATCTGTTACCTGGAGGAAAACATGATCCTATGTTTCTGAAAGCTGCTTCAGCTCAGCATCTTTCCCTTTCAGTTCATCGATCTCCTTTATTAGTCTCTCCAGTTGTTCTTCAGCTCGACTCACTGCAGCTCTTTCCTGATCTCTGATCAGCTGCTTCACCTCAGAGCGACGTTTCTGAATTTAGCGGATGACTTCAGTGAAGATCCTCTCACTGTCCTCCACTGCTGTCTGTGCAGAGCGCTGTTACAGGACACATATTACAGTCAGATCATTCTTCAGTGGGACCTTAAGAGCTCCAGCACTGAAGGAAAGTCCAAACTGCGACTCAAACATTTCTTACTCTCTACACTCACCTTATGAGACTCCACAGCCTGTCTCAGCTGCTGAAGAACTTTCTCTCTGTGCTGGATTATCTTTTGTAATTTTGTTTGTTTTTCCTCCAAATGTCTCTGCAGAAAACAAAAAAATAGAATTATATGAATACTATTATTCAAAAGTCTGGGTTCAGAAAGCTTTTCTAATGTTTTTGAAAGTTTTCAGCACTGCCTTCATATTTTATTTTTGATAAAAAAAAATAAATAAATAAATAAAAAAAAAGCATAACATTGTGAAATATAGCCTATACTGTCACTCATACTACCTGTAGGGAGCAGTACCTGTTTCTCTTTCCGTTCTGCTGCAGTTGATGCAGTGTCATGGTTTTTGTGTTCGTCCACCAAACACAGCATACAACACTGTTGATCAGTACAACAGTAAATCTCCAGCATTTTATCATGTTGAGGGCAGATCATCTCCTGCAGCTGTCCAGTGGCATCCATCAGATTGTGTTTTAGACTGCACCCCATAAACACAATCAAGCCTAGAAAAAAACAGTCAACCATCCCTTTAATGCACTTTGCAGGGCAACCAGGGTTCTTGAACTCCACGTTGTACATTAAAATTGTTTAATGCACACCTAGCTATGCATTATCCCTTACTTACAGCCTGCTAAATCACATGGGAGACTGACTGTTATACAATGCATTGACTCATCATATACAGCAGTGGTTCTCAATCCTGGTCCTGGGGGCCCCCTGCTCTGCACATTTTGCATGTCTCCCTTATTTAACACACCTGATTGAGATCATCAGCTCATTAGTTCAGTTCATGGATCTCTCTCCTAATGAGTTGATTATCTCAGTCAGGTGTGTGAAATAAGGGAGACATGCAAAATGTGCAGAGCAGGGGGCCCCCAGGACCAGGATTGAGAACCACTGATATACAGTGAATTCACTGACTATATCAATATATGGAATCTCAAAGTGAAGGTTATAAAATGGTAAAAAAAAAAAAAAATCTTTAATCTTTTTCAACACATTATTAATTTATTTTTAATACTAGTGCAAGCACTGAACTTTTAGGACAATTCTCATAGTGATTCAGGAGAACAGAACTATGCATGTAATCCTCTATAAACATATAAACATTATTCTGTTTCTGTACAGTCAACTAGTTTTTTATTTTGTTTTGTTTTGTTTTAACTCTTTAGTTCAGTGGTTCTCAATCCTTGTCCTGGGGGCTCGTTGCTCTGCACATGCAGTGCTCGTTGCTTTGCATGTCTCCCTTATTTAACGCACCTGATTGAGATCATCAGCTCATTGGTTCAGTTCATGGATCTCTCTCCTAATGAGCTGATGATCTCAATCAGGTGTGTTAAATAAGGGAGACATGCAAAATGTGCAGAGCAAGGTGCCCCCAGGACCAGGATTGAGAACCACTGCTTTAGTTGAATGGTCGATCTGAGAGTATTTGCAGTAAATGAATCATACAAGCAAAACCATTATCTTCCGTTATATATTTTTGGCAATACAATATAGATCATAATTCTATCAGATGATAATGGGTACTAGATGAGATCAAAGGAAATAGTGAAAAAAATAAAATAAATAAACATATTCATACTAATAATCTGTAAGGTATAGTGTTAGAAAAGGCTCTTGTGTTTTCTCGCCGCTGGATGGCGCATGTGTTCAGTGTTGTGGTTTATGAGTCGCTGTACTGTGTTTTCTGTCCTTTACGCCAGATGGCGCTGCTGTGACGGACGGGTGGACCATATTAAGACACACGGGATGGATTGTCCATATTAAGACAAAGACCATATTAAGACAATGGCGAGACGCGGAGTGACTCCTCGGTTAAACGCTGTGTACATTCTGTCGCAACTTCTGTTTGCTGAGAGACATAATGTCCTAAATGACAGTGACATGAGTGTTTACACAGTGCACAAACATGTTTAAATGTTTTTAATTTATGTTTTAGGAAACGTTTATGTTATAGGGATTTATGCATAAACTCCAAAAACCTAAGTGAATGTGAAAATGAACTGGGAAATGAACTGTGTGTGTATGTGTATACTGTGTGTGCAACGTGTATGTGTGGGTTTGGTTTATATATTCTTGTATGTTTGCGCGCGCGCGCGCGCGTGTGTGTGTGTACTTGTTTTTGCTACATTAAAACCTGAAATTTTTGGCATTGTTAAAAAACTGTCAAATTTTAAAAATTGTCACAATGTTAAAAAATTATTACAAATAGTAAATGATGTTTATCTGAAAATGTAACGATGCAAACATGTTTTCTCTAAGGAGTAGGTTTAGGGTTAGGGTTGGGTTAGGGGATAGACCTATCGTTTAGTCAGTATAAAAAATATAAAAGTCTATGGAAAGTCCCCACAATTCACAAAAACAAACGTGTGTGTGTGTGTGTGTGTGTGTGTGATCAATGAGGTTGCTACAGGTTAAAGTATAAATCAGTGATTTGATGTTCGCAGGTAAATAAGGATGAAACATAGAGCACGATCATCACGTCTGAAATGTTCTGTTCCCTCTGAAAAAAAAAACTAAAAATAATTAGCTGATAAAGAGTCGAGGCTTTCATAGACAACGGGACGTTCACTTATAAAACCATATACTGTTTCCGCAAAAGTGACTTTGTCACTGCAGTACTGTGATGAAAATAATAATAATAATTTAAAAATAAAATAGAATTAAAACAACAAAGAAATAACAGAAAGATCCTGAATTTTATAATAAAATGACATTAAAGATTCAGAACTTTGGAGGATACTCGATGACACAATTATGTTGGTAAAACTGTTTGAAGCTTACAAATAAAATTAAGTGAAAAAGGTCTTAAAACGTTCCGTCAGTTCATAAACAAAATATTCAAATAATATGAACACGAATGATTAGGAAACAACAGCAGTTTTTACATTATTTATTGTTTTGTCTATGTCGAAATATTGAACATGTCAAACACAGAAGCACATGTAAAGCATTACACATTTTCAGCACATCAAACGTAATCGCTGCTGTCTTGTAATGGTTTGTGTACTTTCCTTTGACTTGTTTGAAGGGTTTTGCGTAAGTGGCTGGAGGTCATCGCCCTTATGCTCCCGTCATTCAGAAAGTCTTCATTTCTGCGGATGACCCTCAAAGTCAGAACATACTGACAGACTGTAAAAACGTCTGTTTCTCGGATTTAACGTAAAAAGAAAAGAAAAGAAAAGAAAAGAAAAGAAAAGAAAAGAAAAGAAAAGAAAAGAAAAAAAAACAGATATAAAAATGGCGCGGCCATTTGTCTGGCTTCTGGTATCATCCGCTCCGTTTTTAGCTGTACAAAACAGCTCGTTTTGCTGCTTAATATTGCAAACTGGTGTGTCTTACCATATTATTTTAATGTATTATCTTAATTATGAACACAGTGGTTTGTAGCACAAACAGTTTTACCATTAACTGCAGCACATTACCAGAAAACAGTTTACTTCCTCATTGAAAAATAAGGTGGATATTTTGCCCACAAAATTTTGCTAATGTGACTGCTTTGAATGAAATCTTATGCTTAAAAGTATGTAAATAACAAAAAGATTGTAAATGACTATCACCTCATAAAGCTCACACAATATAAAAACTTTATTCTAGCACAACAAAAGCATTGTTATTTACTCATAAGCAGACAAGAGAAGCCAAGAGGCCATATTAAAGTGCATTTTGAAGTTCGCATCTGTGTTTACAGCACGTTCATTGAGACTCAGAACAGTTTGTTGAACCGCCGATCACGGTCATTTAAACAAACAGCATTTACTCAGATTTTCTGCCCCACATGAACCTCATCACCAAGGATCTCGGGGTCAAACACTAAAACATCAGACAGGCCCGTAAGCCACTGGACGTCCCGTGTGAAGATCTCCTTCAGTACGTGATGCAGTTTTGATCGGTCTCAGGATTTGAGGCCCATCCGAGCCATCAGCTGCTCGTACACTGTCCACGCCATCGCCGCCATCATGGTTCTCCTGAGAGAGCGAGGAACAGCACCACGGAAAAAACCCACCAATCCGTGCTCCTGACATGAACAGACAGACAGGTCAACAGTGTTATCTTATTATTCATATAAATAAATTAGTTTTATAAAACACATTGTAGAGGCCCAAACATAATTTTCAGACTTTTTGGAATCTGAAGAAATTACAGAATGTTTTAAACGTGAAATGTGTCATTTTTTCCCCAAAATTCGAATAACGGCCAACTGATTTTTGAATGTTCCAAAGGATGGTGGAAGAGTTTGTGAAAACCTGTTTGAAAACAGTCATTAGTTTCGTCTTTCTGTTTGGTGACGCTGCTGTTGCAGAAATTACATACTTCACTTTTAAATATGCTTTTACCCTTTTTCACTTAATATGGCAACATTATAAAACAAATAGTTCTGGGTCTGATCTGATTAGATGAGCTGCATTGCTTCTTGCTTTATTTAAATGTCAATCTGAAGCAGCAGAAAGGTGCAGCATGTTGGGAGAATCAGCGCATCTGTTACCTTATAAATGTATCGCACCACATCTGATGTCCTGCTGAAGATGTCTGGACTCACTTGAACGTGAGTTTTCACTACATCTGCTGGCTGAGTTACAAGGGAGGCCAGAACACCAGCCAGAACCCCGCAGCTGAAGTTTGCCAGTGGAGTGTAAGGCGACTGACTGATCTCTGAAAGAGAGAGAGTATATCAGTACAGTCTGTGGAAATGATCCATACGGCTGTTACACAATCCAGCGTCACTCCTACTTTCCCCTTATCTCTTATGAAGAAACATTTGTAGATCAAGAGCTATATGCCTGCAGCCTCTTACCTCACTAAATATTGTGATGGAAAAAGATTTGGAGGAAAAGCTTTTTTTGTTTGCTTTTACAAACCTTTTGCATTCCTCAGAGAAACTGTGCGTTCAAGATTTTTGCAGTTTCCCAAGAAATTTTGTCTTTATTTTAAAAAAAAATGAACAGTGTTCATCCAAATAACACAGTGTTTGATCATGAAACATTTGCGTTCCACTGAGAAACATTACATTCACTTGCAAGATTTTTGTGATCAACTGAGATATTTTGTTTTTGCTTGTAAAATTGTTGCTTTTCTCCAAAAAATGTTTGTATTTCCTCAAAATATGTTTTGTTCGCAAAACTCCTGTGTTCCTTAGAGATACTTTGCATTCACTCTTACAGTTTTTGCGTTTCTCAGAGAAACGCAAAAATGTTTCCCCCAAAAATGTTGTGTGTGCTTACAAAACTCTTGTATTCTTCCAAGAAACTTAGCAAACTCTTATAAAACGTTTGCATTCCCCAAGATATGAAGTAAAGGGCTTTAAAAAAAAAATCTCCCATGTCACTTTAGTATTGAAGCCTGTTCCCACCACTGAATAAAAATGTAAAAAATGTTATTGCAACTTTTTTATCTTGCAGTTCTTACTTTTTTCTCAGAATTGGATGATATAAACTCACAATTGCAAGAAATAAAAAGTAATTGCTTTATTTCTCGAAATTGCGAAAAATAAAGTCAGAACTGCAGGATACAAACTCGCAAAAAAGTCAGAATTTTGAGATAAAAACAATTCACAATTCTGACTTTTTTTTCTTGTAAATGCGAGTTTGTATCCTGCAATTTCTGACTTTATTTCTCAGAATTGTGAGATATAAACACAAGTCCAATGTTGAGGGGAAAAATCTCTGCAAGTTTATATCTCACAATTCAGACTTAATAACTTGCAATTGAAAATAATTAATATAAACTTACAATTCTGAAAAAAAAAGTCAGAATTGTAAGTTTATATCTCGCAATTCTGAGAACAAATGTTAGAATTATGAGATGTAAACTTGCAATTGCAAGAAACAAGTCAGAATTATGAGATTACAGCATATTCTTTCACAAACCTTGTGGCAGCGTGTATTTGGCCTGGCTGTAGATCATGACGTATATCCCGGAGAAAGGTGCGTCTCTAAGCAGTGTGGCTGTCAAACCTGAGAACAAAGCCTTCGGTCCCTCTGTCCGACACACACTCTGCAGCGCTCCTAACACACTGCTGTACTTATAACGGCCACTCTGAAACACACACACACGCCACGTTATAGGTCATACAGTGTGTACAGATATACGCTACCATTAAAAAGTTCAGGTTTGGTAAAATGCTTTTGAAAGACGTCTCCTATGCTCACCAAGGCAACATTTCTTTGATGAAAAATTCAGTAAAAATTGTGAAAAACTATTACATTTACATTTAAAAGTACTGTTTTCTGTTATAAAATATTGTAAATGTTCAGTGTCATAAGATCCTTCAGAAATCATTCTAATATGCTGATTTGCTGCTCAAGAAACATTTTTGATTATTATCAGTGTTAAAAACCATTGTGCTGTTTCATATTTTGTTGGAAAACATGATACATTTTATTTTTTAGGATGAATAGAAAGTTCAAAAGAACAGCATTTATGTTGTAACCAAGATAAAGCTGTTTTTGTAACATTTACTGTCACTTTTGATCAATTCATTACATCCTTAATAAATAAAAGAATTTACACACACACACACCTCGAAGCGTGTTTTGATGACTGTGACAGGCAGCATGCAGACTCCCGCAACGCATCTTGCTCCAGCTCCCAGCAGTATAGCCTGTAAGGGCCCCGGGGCCCCATCAGCAAAAAAACGCTGCTTTAGAGTAAAATACGTGCTGAAGTAGATGCCGACTCCTGGAATACAGCGCACAAACGACTGCGGAAACAAAAAACAAAACAAAAATATAATCATACAAACGGAAACATAATAGAGGTTTCGTACCAAATCAGGTGTGATACTTACAGGTGAAACACCTCTCCACAGTCCGAGGAGCTTCTCCGTCCGCAGGACACTTACAAACACCGTGACCATGCCGACCCGACCCGACCTGAGCACAGAAGATAGTTCATTTAATACTCATTCTCCCAGACTGGAGCTCATCTTGTATGTTAACTGACCCGGGTTGGACGCTGTTTTGTAGGGTCTGCAGACGAGTTTTCACCAGGTCCAGAGGTTGGAAGAGCAGCGTGGAGCACGTCCCGCTCAGAGAGCCACACATGAATGCTTTCACAGCTGGATGAGCCTAAATCACACAAGAGAAAGGACGCACTGTTATGTGGAAACAACATTAGAGGATTTGCACTTACATCACGGTTTGATCAGTTACTCAGGTCGTAGCCATATTGGAGATACTCAAATGTAAACAGCGGCATGGATTGCACGGTTAATGTACTACTGAATACATTGTTATGCTAAGTTATGCTGTCTAAACCACTGAACTGTCCAAAACCTGTGGAAGCTGCTAAATCATACAGAGAAAGACTTAGTAACCAGGAAAGGGCGCGATATTTTGACAAACTAAAGTGAATAGGTGGTAAAGATACATACAAGCAGTATTAATTAAGATATTAGCCTAATATTTCACCTACCTGACCAGAAATGATAAGAACAAACACGAATGTTGTCAAGATTCTTGCTCTGGAAATCCTGGTTCAGTTTCGTTCAACCACAGACGCCTTTTGTTCCTTACACAGTTTTTGCACTCTTCTCCTTAATTTGTTGTAACTTTTAGCAGTCTATAGTACTCCAAATGTTTTTCCCGGTCCGATCGATTAGTACAGTCCAAAACAGCAGCAATAATTAGCAAAATATGCGTGTTTTATTCAGTTCAGTGGGATTGTTTACATTCAGTGCCGCCAATATGACCAATTGATAATGCATCGTGAAAACACTCTATATATTTAACACTAAGGTTAGGCAAAAGCTGCTTTAATCACATCTATTTACACTTTATATATAAAAAAAAAACCTTTTTGATACTTAAAATAGAAATAAAATATAATAATGCACTGCTACAAAACGAGTTTTACTGAAGGTGTATTTTGGCCATCATATAAACACTGATAAATTAAATTATTTCATAACTTAATGATATGAATGTGATGTAATGCATGACTCAGCAGGGCTTCAGTTCGTCTGATGGACTTTACCTTAAGTTTCTCGTCCGCATCTACTGAGGGTGTTATCTAAAAGAGCCCCGCTTCACAAAGAACCAATCAGAATGCAGAAAAACAAGAGGCTCGGCTAAAGCCCGCCCCCTCCAGAGGATTTACTTTTTTTTACGCTTGAGGTAAACAACAAACAAACTCCCTGAAAAGAGCCTTCAACGGTCTTCAACCGCATATTCCCATAACTCTCTATGATTATACGCAATGAGCATGTTAAACTGCGTGAGTTGAGACGTCATAAACCTCCTGCCTCTGTGATTTTGCACAGTCAGAGCTGCGGTAACAGTTATCAGCCGTATCACTAACCAGATAACATGACTGATATGACATAGAAATGGATCAAGTTGATGTGACCGGATCAAACCAGAGGTCAGAGTTCAGAGGGAGATTGCAGAACAGACGAAATGATACGTTTTAAGTAATTTTTTGTCCACACCATTCAGTCATTCACAACTTTTGTCTTTTGCAATATTTGCATTACATTATATAGTGTGTATAATAAGAAACATATAATAAGAAACACAAGTCCAGAGTGTCAAAACGTTTGATTACTAGTGTCCATAACAGGTTTGCAAAAAAAAAAAAAAACTATTAAGACACAAACGCACAGAGACTTACCAGTGAGAACTCCATGATGTTTGAGATGATCAGTCAGTTTGTTCTTCAGAGCAGCTCAGCTTCTGAAAACAGTAATCTGAGAATGAATAACTGACCGCATCTCTTCAATTTCGCACAGACTAACGTCACCTGACCGTGTTTCTCTCTTCATACACACAATAACAGAGTGTTTATTATTCTATCGGTGTGCACCGTTGCCTCTCAGTATGCCCGCGTTTCGCACGTGAAGCTCGTTCACGTGCTTTTGGGTTTAAAATAAAAAACAGAAATAGTAAGTATCAACTATATAGTCGTAAATAAACTGTTCTTAAGTAAAAGATAAACTCACCTCTTTTTACTCTATGACCCGCGGCGGTTGTTCATGAGCATCATTCCAGGTTACGAAATGGGTATTTCTGTAAATGTTGCTCCAAAAGGTAAAAATATTCACGTGATTAGGAATCTTAGAAATAAGAATAGTAAAAGAAGTATAACGAAGAGTATTAAAGTAAAAATGATGATCGATCCAGTAGAGCGCTGCTGTCTGTCCTACTGTTTGCGCGGTCCACAGGTAGGAATAAACGAAAGGGGCGGGGCCTAATGCAAGGTGCGTAGTGCACTGAATCTGATTGGCCAATAACCGGCGAGCCCTTGCAAGAATACTGACCATATGTAACAGTTTAGAAATAGCAAAATAGTGCTAAACCGATTTTTCAGACACCAGATAGGCCTATAATTTTTTGATATTTTTTAAATAAGTGTGTGCAGGACACTATAGTTTATTTATGTAAGGATAGCAAAATAAAGTAAACTGTGACATATTATTCTCCCCAAAATTTCATACAACTTCATACAGTGGACTTACAATTGATTAATAATAATAATAATAATAATAATAATAATAAATAAATCTTGGACCAAAAATTATCCAGATACTTTGGCCTGACCATGTTTTGCTTAAGTGTTTATTTTCTTTCATTGCTAATGCGACCTTTTTACACCACAGACTGAACAAAATTAAGCATTGTTTGGTAATTGGTCAACAAAGTATTAATAGTTGTGTAAATATTAACAGTTATCTCAATTTTTGGTTGACTGTAATCCATTACATACCTTTCTATCAAAGTTATCTGACATTCTCAAGATGAATTTGTTCTGACCGTTTAATTTTGAGTTCTTGTCATATTTTATTACCATTTTCTCAACTATAGCAAATAAACTGATAATGTTAGAAATGTTGAAGGTATCTGAATAGATCTTGAATAGATTAGTTAGAATGAATAGCATTTATCTAAGAAAACAAAATACCTAAAAGAGAATGGATAATGACATAACAACGCTTATTATTTATCTCTCACACTATAAAATAATAAACTAGTAAAAAAAATAATCTCAGTGGAACGCAATCTTAAACACACAAATTTAAATGGTGTTCCCTTCAGTGTAAAGCAGATAAATCTGCTCAGAACCAGTTTGGACCTCTTCAGCTCAGCAGTGAGGTGGTCAGTGTGCGCGCTCTCGTGGTAGAGCTCAGTAACGGTCAAATAAGAATGTATAATTTTATTAATATGAACATTACTTACTCTACAGGTACAGAGGCTCTCCCAATTTCTTACTCAGCTAAAAAAATAAACAATTTTTATCAGCAGTTATTAAAACTGCTATTAGTTAGTTTTTATTTTTATATATATATTAAGTTGCGTAAACGTGCAGGATTCACATATTTTGAAGAATGGTTTAATCTACCTAGCAACACTGCAGTGACGCGCGGGAATTGTTCTGACTGACTAAATAATGAAAGAGAAAATGTATTTAGATCTTCAGAAGGATCATCAGTTTGGGGAAAAAAAACGAAGACCTTTGTCGGTGAAACCGGATGCTGAGGTAGGGAACAACAGTTAATAAAGTCAGTTTGTTAGTATAGTCTACATTTACATTTACATTTATTCATTTAGCAGACGCTTTTATCCAAAGCGACTTACAGGTGGGGAATACAGATAATGTCTTTTATTTACTTCATGTTAAAAACTAATTACTTTATAGGACTGAAATCTTTGGTAAATAGTTGAAAGCACCATGCTAAAACAATCACAGAATTTGTAGTAGTTTTACTAGTTATAATGAGAATTGCATTGGTTTAAATGGAAACTGTTGGTCTCTACTGGTAATTAGTCGCCTTCTATTGGTGACCTATTAAAACCACTAAACCCTAATGGAATACAGGTATGTCCCAAAAACACACTAGCGGAAACTATTTTAATGGTTAAAAGTTGATGGTTTGTAATGTTCGTAATTTGTTGTTGTTGTTTTTTTTTTTGTTTTTTTTTTGGCCCAGACATCTGAATTTAGTTATTTGTGTTAAAACCAAGACAAAAAAAGACCAAGATCAAGTCAAGAGCTCATACACTTGCTAAAGCGGTTTTGAAAAAGCCATTTTATTGCATCATTATACCAACGATTCATGACAAATCTCTCCAGATATCATTCAGGAGTTGCAGAGAGAGAGAGAACATAACACAACATCACAAAGTCATTATTGGGAGACGATGAGAATGAGAGAGAGAGAAACGCTCTATCTATCCATACATTATCAGTAATAGTAAATTTCTCTCACTTCCCAGCAGTGTGAGCGAAACAAGCAGAAACTGAGCACGAGCTTCGAGGAGGGGCATCGCGGGTTCAAATCCGTTCTCCTAAGTTGTTTCCGAAAATATAGATCGCAGAATAACCGAACATGACGTCACAGAGTATTAAACGTGATCAGAGGTAGCCATGGAAGTGTTCCATGTTTTTTTTTTTTTAAACTCCCCCAAACGATGGATTCCCGCTCCCGCGCAGCCGTGCTCAGCGTTTACAGTGTGTGCGTGAGAGAAACCGTCAACCCTCCACCTTTCATGCCCTGAACATTAATAAAGACACGTATACTGAAAAGAAAAGAGGAACAGAAAATATCCAAATAGTAGATTTAAGGCGATAGTGCATAGTGCCATGTCTAAATGAGTTCGTGCGGTGCCTACTCGATCTTTATTCCTTCAATCTGCTGCGACAGTGCGAAAAAACACCTCCATTTCATTGCTCGAAACAAACACCATTTCATGTGCATATACGGTGGCGTGACAATCTCTAATATTTTCGGTGCTGGTTTGATTTACTAAATGCCGTATTCGTGTGTAAAGCCCAAAAGCATAACTGTATGATACTATCATCACAATCTTTTATTTACCAGCAGAGGTGCAAGAGAGCGAGCGCTATGTTCATCCTTATACCATTATAAAAACGTATGAATAAAATACAGTTTTGCAGAAAGCAATTTTTGCTTTGGTCCCCTTCAAATAAATTCTCTTCTTCACCATTTTTTAATCCTTTTACTTCAGTTAGAAAAATAGATCCGGAATTGGGACTACAATTGACGGAATGCGTTCTTACAAAAATATCATTCCGCTCTTTTTCTATTCTAGACAATGACATGAAAACACAAATTTGGTCCTCGGTGTCAGTGAAGCTGTCGTGTGTGATTGTCAGGAGAACCATTGTGTGTGTGCGATAACACTATGGCACTAAAATAAGAATAAACAAAAAACAAAAATCGACAAGATATCTCTGAGTTTTCGTGGACGTTGTCGTCCATGACTGTTGTGTATGTGTGTGTGTGTGTGTGTTTGCGAGGAAACGCTGCGATTCGGCTTCTTTCACTCGGGTTTGGGTTCAGCGGTTTCGGTCTTGGCCTCCGGGTCTTCGTCGCTCTCGATTCCCGAGCGGCTGACGATTCGGCGCATGGTGAAGGGCAGATCGCCGCGTCTGGACAAAAAAACAAAAACAACAACAACACATTTTAATGTCGGACATGCATTTAATCACATATAAACATACTTTATTCTCGATTTCTGCTGCTTTCGATTAATCCGAATTTTAGAAAAACAGAAAAGACAAGTGTAGAGGAATGGATGAAACTATGAAATATAGAAAAATAGAATAATAACCTGATGGATTAACATATTTTGTAACCATGTAAATTAATAGTAGGAATTTCACAGTTTTAGCTTTTGAAAAAAAAGAAAAAACAAAACAAAAAAAAAACTCAGCACCCCCTCTAGGGGTCAAACACCCCCCAGTTTGGGAACCACTGAAATAAACAAAACAAAACTTACAAATACGCTCCTGCTAAAATTTTAGCTGTAATTTATTTCAGTTAACATTTACTTTACTGTAACAAAAATGCATTTTTATGGTTTTTAGTTGTAATACTTAAACTAAATATAATGAGAATTTTTGTATTATTATAGTTATTTTAGTACTTAAAGTTTAACTAAATGAAAGTGAGAAATTGTCTTAGCATCTAGCTGAACCTAATTTAATTTCAAATAATGAATTTTTTATTTCATTTTAGTATTTGAAAAAAAAAATTCTTGTTTGGACAGTTTGCATATTGTAAAGGACGTTAAATTAATATGATACATATAATAAATTAAGAAACTATGCGAGTCAACCCTGTGTATGATTTAACATTAGAAATTACTTCTTATTTTTAATTTTCCAATTTTCAATAAAACTTTAGTAAAATAATTTGACTTTTTTTGTGTCTTTGTTATCTGTATTAGCTGTAGTTAGTTTAGTATGTTAAATTAAAGTAATCTTTTTTTTATATCCATGTGGTTTTGATTAAATTTTTAAACTAAATTTCAGTTTTAGTAAATAGCTATTTTAGTAATTAAACTTCTAAATCTAATTCATTCTTCAAACTTGTCTTTACTTTTTTTATTTCAGTTTTAGTTTGTTGTTTTAGTACTTAAACTAAACAAAAATTACAAATATGCTCTGGCAGCTATCTAAATGTCTATATATATATATATATATATATATAAATATATATATATATATATATATATATATATATATATATATATATATAAAGGTTTTTGTTTTTAGTTATTTTAGTACTTAAAGTTAAACTAAAAAAATGTAACTAAGAAATTGTCTTAGCATCTAGCTTAATTTCATTTCAAATAATGATTTTTTAAAATTATTCATTATTCATGCTTTTAGTTATTTTAGTACTTCAAGCTTATTTCAAAATGCAAATTAAAAATGTATATTTTTTAATATCTATATAGTTATCATTCATTTTATTTAACCCTTTACTTATTTTAGTACTTAAAGTCAAACTAAACAAGAATAAGAAATGTTACCTCTGCATCTAGCTGACATTTTTTTAAGTAATGAAAATGTATTTTTAAAAGGTTTTAGTTAACTTAAATAACACTGATGTGAATGTGCAATAATTCTGATGAAATGTAAAAATGAGTAAATGATAATCTCATTTCATTAGCTGAACTGTTACGGTGTGTTTTCATGCACCTGAGTTTGCTCTTCAGGCTGTTGACCTCGCGGTTCATGGCGTCGGCAGATTCGGTGGCGTCCTCCAGCTCGCGCTGTAGTTTCCTGCGGTTGGCGTTTGCTCTCTGCGCCTCCTCCTCGGCCTCCTCCAGCTGCCGCTTCAGCTGCTTCATGCGGCTGTTCAGCTTCTCCGACTGCAGCCAATCACAAACAGCCGTTAACATCACCGATCAGTTACTTTGAGTTACAGCGCTGCGACTGACAGAGTTTGTAGTGAGCATCACCTGGTCTTTATACTGCTCCGTGTTGCGTCTCTCGTCGTCCACCTGCAGAATCACCTCCTTCAGCTTCTTCTCCGTACGACGCACCAGTTTCGACGCCTGCTGTCGCTCTCTGAACACAAACATCATGCGTTACTTTGAGCTTTTACATACGGTTACAAATACATGAATTATTGTGTACATTTTAATTTGTAAACCTAAATGTTTAAGTTCATGGTCATTTAATCTAAAAATGTATTATTTTTTTATTTTTATATTTTCTGAACAATATAATATATATGTATTTTAAGTAGAATAGACTATAAATGTCCAAATATGACTATATTTTTCTATGTAAAAAAAAAAAACATTTTTTTTTATTTCCTCCTTTTGCAACTATATCGTGATAAATAGAAAATAACTTAACCTAAATTGTGTAACTTAAAAGTAAATTTCATGTATTTAATTAATTATTTGTATATTTCTGAATAACAAAATGCACATATTACAGTCTAAACGTGTCTACGTAAGCCTATATGTCTGTATGTAAATGTAAATGTGTTTGTATGTCACTGTACTTGGTCTCGATGTCGAGCTGCTCCTCCAGCTGGGCGATCTTGGCCTCCAGGGCGGCGATGGATGCCTTGTATTTGCTCTTGACGGCTCCCTCCAGCTCGGTGAGTTTGAGCTTCAGCTCCTTGTTCTGGCGCTCCATCTGAGAGCGCGCTCCCTCCAGACGCTGGGATGTACTGCGCTCTGCCGTCAGCTCCACGTTTATCTGGTCCGTCTGCGGAGAAAACGGATAGAGAGACACTGGTGAGCATCCTGTGAACATCAGACGCCAGCGGCGGGACCGTCTAAAGCGCGACGCACCTGCAGCAGGGCTCTCTTGAGCCGGTCGTTCGTCAGCTCTGTGTTGTTCTGCTCCTCCTCCAGCTCCTCCTCCAGCTGAGCGATACGCGCCTCCAGACGCCTTCTCTCCTCCGAGCCCAGAGCACTGTGCACACAAACGCAATGGATTATGAGCCATTATACCATCTTAAATGGCTCGAATTATGTCAACCAGTAGAAATCTGTCAATTTTATAGTATTATTCTGAAACACTTATTTTTAAATATAGATCTTTTTTTTTTGTAATACAATATACAATACACAATACAATACAATAATAATAATAATAATAATAATAATAATAACAATAATAATGATAATAATAATAATAATAATAATAATATTTGTAAAAAAACTAATGCTGGAAATATATTATTTTAATTCTTTTTCAGTAGTTGTAAATCATATTTCCCCTAAAACAAAAAAAGTAAATAAACAACACCACGAATCCATGAATAAAATATTAATATAATAATGTATTAATAAATTAAAAATAATAATTTTTAATGTATCTTTTACAAATGTTTTATTTTAATTTATATACCTTTGAGAAATCAAATTAAAAAAAGCCTTCAAAAAGTGGAAGAAATGGTTCTTTAGTTTTATTTATTTATTTATTTATTTATTATTATTATTATTTTTAAGTATTTCTGAATTTTCTCATAATTTCTTTTATTTTATTTTATTTTATTTTTTGGTCAGATAAAACAGCTTTCCATAAAATAATAAAATGGTAGCTTTTAGAGAAATCAAATTGAATAATCAATAACCTTAAAAAACATATAATAAAATATTTTCTTTCTTTCTTTTTTTTTTTTTTTTTGAATTTTACATTAAAAACTAAAAAAAAAAAAATTGGTTGGATAAAACAACTTACAAAAAAAGGGGCAAGTAAAAATAGGTTTCTCCATTAATTTTTAATGTGTTTTATTGCAATTTGCATATCTATAAGACAAACTGAATATATTCTTAATATTTAATCTGTTTTGTTTTGCAGTATTTTAGCAATATTGTTTATTTTTCTAAAGGTTTGTAAATGACGTGATGCTTCCTCACCCTTTGGCGGCCTGGTTGTTGATCTCGTCCTGCAGCTCGTCTCTCTCCTGCTGCGCTTGTCTCTTCGCTCGCTCTGCGGCCGCCAGTTCCTGCATTCAGACGAACGTCAGACGATCATGTGAACCGCAGCAGATTCAGGACTACGAGTACAAACAGAGAAACACACTGACCTCCTGCAGCTGGATCATCTCGGCCTCCATGCTCTTCACCTTCTTCTCGTTCTCTTTGCTCTGAGCCAGGATCTCCTCACGGGACAGACGCGTGTCCTCCAGCTCCCGCAGCAGGTCCTTCATCTGAGCCTGAAACACAAACGCGGCTGTGATCGTTACGCGGCTTACAGGAGGCGGTTTGTAAAGCTTATTTTAAGGGATGTTTTGTAGCATAACATTCATTACTGCAGACAATATGCTCAACTTGTACAACAAGCTTATGGTGTAAAATACGAACCTGCACTTTCTTGAGCTGTTTAAGCGCCTCGTCGCGGTTCTTGTTGGCCTGGTCGATGGCGGCCTCCAGCTCCTTCAGGTCCAGCTCCATCTTCTTACGCGCCGCCATTGCCGCGGTGCGCTGCTTACGCTCGTCCTCCAGCTCCATCTCCATCTCACGCACCTGACAGCAAACACACGACAGGGTTACTCATTCACACTGACAATAATCAACAACAAACTTGATAAATCAAGTCTAATTAAATGATTATATGTATGTTAAATGAACAGATATATAATATAATATAATATAAAAATATATTAAAAATAATAATAATGAATTGTAAATTTATGCTGCTATATATATTATAAAATAATTACTTAATTGTTTATTTCTTTATTCTGATAATATTTTTTAAAGAAAAAAAAAAGCAAAAACTCGCAATAATTTATTATAAAATTGGTAAAATTAGAGAAAAGTGTATTTAAAACATTTATTTTTTGAAAGATTTTTTAAATAATTTTTACTCACAATATATGATTTAAATAAATAAATAACATTAAATTAAAAAAAAAAATAAACAGGAACATGTTTTATATATGATAATTGATTTATTGGTCATTTATTTCCTTGATTAATCAGATACATCTATACAATAAAAAATATATATATATTTATATTTATATATTATAAATATATATTTTACTTATATTTTATATAAGTAAAAGAAAAAAAAAAAACACAACAAAAACTTTTTCCCCTCACAATAATTTATTTAAAAGAAAAAACGTGGTAAAACTGGAGAAAAGTATATTTGAAAAAATAATATTTATTTTTTGAAAGATATTTCAATATCTAATAAAAAAAATACAAATAAAATAACATTAAATAATAAAACAAAAAAAAAAATTAAAGATACAGAAATATTTTTTATATATGATAATTGATTTATTGGTCATTTATTTTCTTGATTAATCATATACATCTAAACAATATAAAATCATTAGATTTCATATAGAAAAAAACCCCCTAAAAACTCAATTTATTTATTTATTTTTAAAAAAGCTTGGTAAAACTAGAGAAATTACAAGAATGCATACTGAAAATGACCATGTCAGTTGTTTTTTTTCTTATATTATAATCGATAATTATGCTTTATAATTGAGCTTGCTTTATGTATTTATATGCATTTTATTTAATCTGATTAACTGAGGAAATAATATGTCTCGGTTATAAAACGCATTTGTCACGTGATGAGTTGTCACCTGTTTGAGCAGCTGTCTCTTCTTCTCCTCTCCCAGCTCATCTCGTCCCTGCAGGTCTCTCTCGTACTGCGCTTTCATGGCCTGCATGTTGACCTCCAGGCGCAGTTTGGCGTCTTCGGTGGCCTGAAGCTCGTCCTCCAGCTCCTCCAGCTGTGTCTTCATCTCCTCCAGCTGCTGCTCCATGGCACGCTTCGACTTCTCCAGATCGTGAACCTGAGACGGAAAGAGAATAAATGTCAGATTTCCACCGATTGACTGATAATCTGATGGTCTCTGATGACAGGAAAGCCTCTTACGCTCTTGCCCACGTCATCTTTAGAGGACACCAGGTCCTCCATTTCAGCACGGAGGAGTTTGTTGGTTCGGTCCAGCTCGTCTTTCAGGTCGGTGAGGGTCTCCAGCTCACGGGCCAGGGCTAACACACGTGTCTCTTTCTCACGGGCTTCGGCCTCGGCACGGTCGCGCTCCTCGGCGTAACGGGCAGAGATGGACTTCTCCTCAGCCAGCATCTGAAAACAGCAGCACGTCAAGAGTTGAGCAAAACTTTATAGTTATATTCAGATATCATTTAAACTAAATGATAAATTATAAACGACATAAACATTTTAGTAAAAATAAAGAAATATCTTTATATTTTCATTTTAGCTTATTTTGATGACTGTTTGGTCTTATTTGAAATCATTTTCCATCACTGTTTGGAAGTCACTATCCTAGTAATCAAACCCATCCCGATCACCGATTTTCAGCTCTCACCTGGTCGAACTTCTTCTGCTTCTTCTCCAGGTTGGAGACGATCTGTCTCAGATGGTCCTGGTCCACCACCATGTCGTCCAGCTCCTGCTGCAGGCGTGTCTTGGTCTTGTCCAGCTTGTCGTAGGCGGCGTTCCTCTCATCCAGACGCTGCGTCACGGCCTCCAGGTCACGCTGGACACGCTTCTTCGTCTCCTCGGTGCTCTCCAGAAAACTGGCCTCCTGCTCCATCTTCTTCTTCATGTCAGCCAGCTGCAGCAGAAGAGCAACACAAACATTTATCACACATACTAGTGCTACTCCTTTGATTTACACAGTATGCACATTGAACTGGCAGCGTTTATGCTTAATTCAGATTCAATTTAAATCAAATTAAGTCTACTTATTTAACTTATTATTTGGCTGAACTGCCAAAAGCTGAGGTATTTTTACATTTTTACATCTGTTCTTACTAGAGATTCACTAATGATTCACTAATGAATCATTCAGACCACTTTGTGAACAATGTCGCAAATTTACCGAAATGAAACGACTCAATTCATCATCGTTTTAATTATCGACATCGACTGATACGAAAATAACGGTGATATTCATCGACATCGACTGATACAGAAAAATTATCACAATAATTATCAACTGATATGGAAAAATTGTATTGCAATAAATATAGATATCGACTGACATGAAAGAAATTGTGATAATTATTGATATTGACTGATATGAACAAAATTATTGTGATAATTATCGATATCGACTGATATGAAAAATATATTGTGCAAATTATCTATATCGATTGATATGAAAGAAATTATGATAATTATCTATATTGACTGATATGAACAAAATTATCGTGATAATTATTGATAATGACTGATACAAACGAAATATTGCGATAATTATCATTATTGACCGATACAAACAAAATATCGCAATAATTATTATCGTCTGACACAAACAAAATATTGTGATAATTATCAATAGCGTCTGATATGAACAAAATGATCGCGATAATTACCGATAATGACTGATACAAACAAAATATTGTGATAATTATCGTTATTGACGGATACAAACAAAATTGTAATAATTATCGTTATCGTCTGATACAAACAAAATACCGCGATAATAATCATTAGCGTCTGATATGAACAAAATGATTGCGATAATTACAGATAATGACTGATACAAACAAAATACTGCGATAAATATCGTTATCATCTGATACAAACAAAATATCGCGATAATATTCATTAGCGTCTGATATGAACAAAATATCACAATAATTATTGTTAGCGTCTGATATGAACAAAATGATTGCAATAATTATCTATAATGACTGATACAAACAAAATATTGTGATAATTATCGTTATTGCCTGATACGAACAAAATGATTGCAATAATTATCGATATCGACCAGTTTTATTTTCCCAGTTTTTTTGCATGCTTGTGTACCTGCGCCTGCATGGTGCTCATCTGTTTCTCCAGGTTCCTCTTGGCCTCCTCTTCCTCCTCCAGCTGCTCCTTCAGGCTGTTCTGCTCGTCCTCCAGCTGCCGCAGACGCGTGTTCAGTGACAGCTTCTGCCGTGTCTCCTCCTGCAGCACTTCCTGTGGAGATACGGTCAGCGTTCAGGGAGTGAGTGAGGTGTAGAGACCCGCAGACATCCCATAATTCCACAGTCCCTCATACGTACCTGCACGTCCTGCAGCTGCGACTCCACGGTCGAACAGTCCTTCGTTGCTTTGATGGACTTTCCTTCAGCCTCGCTCAGCAGAGCGTTGACGTTATCCAGCTCCGCCTGAGGAGAAACAGAAGCGCCGTCAGCGTTAACCTCATGCTATTGCTAACGATAACCCTTCGCCACAACGCACAAACGCCATAGGCAGTTGCTAGGGCATTGCTATGTGGTGACTAGGGGGTTGCTGAGTGATTACAAGGGTGTTTCTAGGCAGTTGCTGTGCATTACTATTTGGTTACTAGGCAGTTGCTTGAGGCTCTGAGTGTTTACATGGGTGTTGCTAGGGCATTGCTATTTGGTTGTTAGAAGTTGCTAGAATGTTGCTATTTGGCTGTTTGGCAGTTGCTCAGGTGTTCGGAGTAATAAGGGATATTGCTAAGTGGTTGGTATGGCGTTTTAGGCAAATAAAAAGGTGTTGCTAGGCAGTTACAAGTGATTATGAAGGTCTAAGTGGTTACTTGGTATGTGGCTGCTAGGGTTTTTTTTTAGCGATTACAACAGTGTTGCTGGGTGGTTGCTAGCACATTACTATGTGGTTACAATGCAGTTGTTAGGGCATTGCTATGTGGTTGATGGGCAGTTGCTAGGGTATTGCTAGGTGGTTGCTTAGGTATTGTCATTGTTGCTGGGCAGTTGCTAGGAGTTCTGAGTGATTATGAGGGTGTTGCTACGGCATTGCTATGTGGTTACTCGGCAGTTTCTAGGGTGCTCTAAATGGTTGCTTAGAATCCATTACGTGGTTACTATGTGATTTCTAGGGAGAGCTGAGTAATAACAAGGGTGTTTCTAGGTGGCTGCTGGGGTGTTACTATGTGGTTACTACGCAGTTGCTAGGGTGTTTTGAGTGTTTACATGGGCGTTGCTAGAGCATTGCTATTTAGTTGTTAGAAAGTTGCTATGTTGGTGTTTGTCAGTTGCTCAGGTGTTATTGCTATGTGGCTGCTAAGGGTTTTTTTAGCGATTACAACAGTGTTGCTTGGCGCTTGCTAGGGCATTACTATGAGGTTACAATGCAGTTGTTAGGGCATTGCTATGTGGTTGATAGGCAGTTGCTAGGTGGTTGCTTAGGTATTGCCACTGTTGCCAGGCAGTTGCGAGTGATTACGAGGGTGTTGCTACGGCATTGCTATGTGGTTGCCAGGCAGTTGCTAAGGTGTTGCTATGTAGTTACTAGGGTGTATCGGTATCAGGTGATTGCATGTGTGTTTCTCTGACCTGCATCTTGGAGACTTTCTCAGCGAGTTCGATGCGCTGTCTCTCGCTCTCGGCGTGTTTGACCTGCAGCTCCTGCACCTGTGTCTCGGCCTTCTTCCTGCGGTGCTCAGACTCTCCTTTGCCCTGCATGAGCGTCTGCAGCTCGATCTGCAGCTCGTTCCTCTCAGACTCCAGAGCCTGTTTGGTCTTTTCCACTGAGACCTTATTCTACAAACAGAGACACAGAGACTCAGAGTGAAGCTGCTAATCAAACGTCTGACACTCTTTTCGGTGTGTATGAGTGAATGAGAGCGTCTCGTACCCGTTTGACCTGCTCCAGCTGCTCGTTGAGCTCATCGAAGGCCTGACCGTGTTTCTGTCTCATCTCTGCCACCACCTGCTCGTGAACTTTAGCCTCGTCCTCCAGAGTTTTCTTCAGCTGAGCCACTTCAGTTTCACGCTTCGTCCTGCAGAAGACAACAGGTGAAATATTTAGCCAATGGCTTTGCATGAGAAACGTCTCATATTACTGCTTTTGAAACATCCAGGTAAAAAAAAACAAAAACCAAACTCGGATGCCAGTAGAAACAGTTGCTTTTGAGAGTGTTTAAATCTTTATAAGAACTAGATAAAAAAAATAAATAAATAAAATAAAAAAATACTTCAAACCAGGACTTAAAAGTGGGCATTACATGTCTTGTACACCATCATCATCATTTTATAACAAATTATAAAAAATAAGAACTATAATGTAATTGTACTGTTAAATAAAATAATAATAAAATATAAAAATAATATCTAATAAAATACAAAATAATATTAAAATTTATTTTAAATGATACAAATTTAATGACAAAAAATAAATAATTATTTCCTTATTGTTATAATTTTATTGTAAATAATGATAAAAATTAAGAATTGTAATACAACTGTTCTGGTACATAAAAAATGAATACTAAAATAAATAAGAAAATCTAATACTAAAATATAATACTAAAAATCGAACTACTTTTATATTATTATTATTATTATTATTTGTTGTTGCAGTTTTAACACTAATCATAAATAAAGAATTGTAATAAAACTGTACTGTTAAATAAAAAAAGAACATTGAATGTAATAAGAAACAAAATATAAAAATAAAATATAATACTAAAACTAATTAATTATTATTTTAATATTCTATTATAATTTTAACAATAATACAATTGTACTGTTAAATAAAAAAATAGTATCTAATAAAATAAAACATAATATCAAAATTACATTTGAATATACAAATTTAATAGCACATGAATTATTTTCATATTATTATTTTATTGTTTACTTTTTACTCTAATCATAAAAATTACGAATTGTAATGGAACTGTATTGTTAAATAATAAAAAAAAAATAATACTGAATACAATAAGAAACAAAATGTGAGCAACACACCTGAACTTCTGTTCGGAGCTGAGCATGTGACTCTGCGTATAAGTGTGTGTGTGTGTTCGTACCTGAGCTCCTGCTGTGCGGCGGTGGAGTCGAGCGTATCCTCCAGCTCGGTCTTCAGCGCCTCCAGCTCTTCTCCTAGGTCTCGGCGGTGTTTCTCGGCTTTGGTACGAGCCGCTCTCTCCAGCTCCAGATCCTCCTGAAGTTCACTCAGCTGAGCCTCCAGCTCACGGATCTTCTTCTGCGCCAAGTTCTTCTGAGCCGCTTCCTCCTCGATCCTGATAGGAAAAACAGTCACTCATGAGCCCAATCTTTCATTCACACAGATCAGTGGTGTAGCGATACTCGACTGTGGTTGGATAAGGTGTGCATCTCACCTGGCGAGCGCCTCCTGAAGCTCCTCCTCTTTCTTGGCGAGTTGTGCGCGCAGTTCAGCGATCTGAGCCTGGAGCTCAGCGATCTGATCGTGAAGCTCCGTAGAGTCGCCTTCCAACTTCCTGCGGTTCTTCTCCAGCTCCTGACGCTGCTTCTCCTCGCGACGGAGACGGTCTGAGCAATGAAGAAATCGAATTTAGTGAGACTTTCTATATTTCTTGACGTCGACAACTAAATCCTTCCAGTGCCATTAAGTATTGAGTTATTCAGTGCCTGATTTCTTGCTAGCAACTGTCTAATTTGACTTGCTTTGAAAACTATTAATACACATTTATACACATCAAAACATCAAACCATTACACTCTCTGTGCTCCATATAGCGGTAAACTATATTTTAAATGATTAAAGAAAATGTGGCATTAGGTATACATTATGCTAGATTTTGCATATTTTAGATGAATTGCACACCATTTACCATGTTTTACATGAATTACATAATTATTTTATTTACATATTAAGATTTATTTTGTTTCTTTTTTAGTATTATATGCTATATTTCACATTTTACATTTGCAAATATATTTACATTAAAATACTATGAGTAGTTTACAAAAGTTTTACCATATTTTACAAAAATAACACATTAAGAATTATTTAATTTTCATATTAAGATTTATTTTATTTATATATTTTATCTATTATTTTTATTTTATAATTTTATTTTTAATCATGTATTTATTCATTAATATTATGTTATATTTCACATTATATGCACACACATATTACATTAACTATACACTATAAATAAATAGCATTATACGTAATATAGTATAAATATATAATATGTATATATTACACATTTTACATGCTTATGCAAATATATTTACATAACTACTATAGTTTATGAAAATGATATATTTACATTTTTAATTATTACGCTATATTTAATATTGATATTATAATTCATACATAATTCCACATATTACAAAGTCTATATATTTGGAATAAGATGTTATGCTATTTTGCATATTCTACATTATTATGAATTGTATTTAGAATGCTACATTCATATTAATTATACATTATGAATAATACATGTTATTATCATGACATGAATATTACAATAACATGCTATATTTGCCAATGACTATATACTATGAATGGCATATTTTGCTATATTTAACATTAATTATATATTATGCATATTATACTATTTTAGGATCCACTGCTTGGTTGTATTTCTCATTTGGATAACAGAGTCAATAAATGTTTAATTTGGATTGCATTGACCTTATGATCTACAAGCATAACATTTTATGCTTACCCTCCAGGTCAGTGATCATAGCCTCATGTTTGTTTTTGAGTTTCTGCAGGCTCTTTGATTTCTCCTCCTCCTCGGCCAGGTTTGTGGTGAACTCTGCGATTCGTTCTTCCAGGAGTTTCTTCTCCTGCACAACCAGACGAGAGAACAGTGAGAAAAAAATGACCAGAATTTTAGCACAAACTCAAAACAATCCCATCCACAGACAGACCTTGGACAGTTTGTTGTTCTGGTCATCCAGCACCATCACGTCCTCTTCGGTTTTCTTGAGCTTGGCCTCCATCGTGACCTTCTCCAGCTGCAGCTTCTGCCGCGCCGCCTCCTCCTCGTCCAGCTGCTGCTCCAGGTCGGCGATGTTCTGCTGCATCTTCTTCTTCTCAGTCTGCAGGTGATTGGCTCGCTCCTCCTCCTCCTCCACACGGGCCTCCAGGTCATGCAGGATCTCCTCCAGCTCCTGCTTCTTGGCCACCAGGCGGTTCCTCATCTCGTCGGCCTCAGCGCACAGGTCCATCTCCGCCTGCAGCTGCTCCTGAAGAGCCATTTTCTCTGCGTTCAGCTGCAGAGAGGAACAATCATGACATTAATATTTCCACTGGAACTTACGGTCCTATAATCTTATTATATAATATATAAAAAACAAGATGGAATGCATTACCTGCTGCTGTTTGACCTCCATCTCCTTCAGCTGCTGTTCAGCCACTATCTGCTTCTCCTTAACCTTGTTGAGCTCCTCGTCTTTGGCCTGCATTTCCTCTTCCTGTCGGCTCACCTGCAGCAGTGGCTTCACCTGAAACACACACACACACACGGCATCAGCACAGAACACGCATCAAGAACAGCACATCTGATCATGTGTGTTTTTATGAACCTTAGTGAAGAGTCTCCACCACTGCCAGTTTCTCAGCTTCAGATATGCAGCGCAGTTCCTCTGGATCACTCTCATGGCCGTCAGCTGCTGCTGCCTCTTAGCGAACGCCCTGAACGACAAACACACATCGTTACACACCACAGGACAGCGATAACACTGATCTATGGATTATAGTTTATGTGTAGAGCTGTATTCTTTATTATATATGTTCTATATACTAACAAAAGGTTTAAAAACTCCAACACCCTAGCAACCACCCAGTACACCCTAGAAACTGGCTAAGAATATCACACAACACCCTAGAAACCAGTAAACAGGCTAATAACCACATAGCAATACCCTAGAAACCACACAGAACACCCAAGAAACTGGCTAAAAATAATATAGCAACACCCTAGCAAGCACTCTGAACACTGCCTAGCAACAGCCTATTAACCACCCAGAACAACATAGAAACTAGCTAAGACAAACATAGCAACAGTTAGCAACCACTCAATACACTCACTAGAAATTGGCTAAAAATATCATAGAAACACCAACCACTAACCCAAAAAAAAACTGGCTAAATGCAACAGAACACACTACAAACTGGCTAAGAACCACATAGCAACACCCTAGTAACCACCCAAAACACCCAAGAAACTGGCTAAAAGTAATATAGCAACACCCTAGTACCACCCAGACACCATACCAACAGTGTAGCAACCACTCAATACACTGAATACCACTGCAACGCCCTAGGAACCACTAAACCCAAAAAACAATATAGTAACACCCTAGCAACCACCTAAAACACTGTACGAACTGGCTAAGAAAAACACAGCAACACTTTAACAACAGAACACACTACAAACTGGCTAAGAACCACATAGCGGTACCCTAGCAACCACACAGAACACCTTAGAAACTGGCTAAGAACCACACAGCAACACCCTAGCAACCACCCAATACACTGACTAGCAACACCCTAGTAACCACCTAGAACACCCAGGAAACTGGCTAAGAATAGCACAGCAACACCCTAATAACTACTAAACCCAATAAACTGGCTAAAAATAATATAGCAACACCCTAGCAAGCACACAGAACACTGCCAAGCAACACCCTAGTAACCACCCAGAACACCATACCAACAGTGTAGCAACCACTCAATACACTGACTAGCACTGTCCTACTAACTACCTAGAACACCCAGGAAACTGGCTAAGAATAGCACAGCAACACCCTAATAACTACTAAACCCAATAAACTGGCTAAAAACAGTATAGCAGCACCCTAGCAACCCCCCAAAACATTGTACAAACTGGCTAAGAACCACAAAGCAATGACCTAGCAACAGCAAACACTAAAAACTGGCTAGGAACAACATGGCAACACAGAAACTGGCTGAGAGCCATATAGTAATGTTCCTCCACCTGATACCAACTGGGTCTGACTAGAAATAACTCTACTACTCTACTAATAACTAAATTATTTAGTTATTGGATAGTGCAAAACATGTTGCGTGGATGTTGTGTAAAATACGTGTTGATTTGACTTATTAGCTGTTGTTAAACTCGATTATACATATTGTGAGACTCACTTGCGGGCGACGTATCCACGGCACCAGGCCTGGAAATTAATGATGACGTCGGTGATCTTCATATCACGCTCCTCTTCCAGGTGAGCCAGAACACCAGCACGGAAAAACACTTTGCTCTGTCCGATCCGGTACAGGTTGGGATCCAGCTCCAGTGCTTTGATCTGACACACAGATAAACCTCAGTTTAGGAAGCTTAATAAAGTAACAACGGATGAGTTTATTTAACTGTAAAACCAGTCTCACCATCAGTACACAAGCCTGTTTGCCATCCATGAAGCCTTTGGGAATGGCGTTGGGTGTGAGGATTTCATACCTGAGCGAAAAAACAATCCATCATTAACATCTGTGAAACACAATTAGATCTTGCACTCTGCATTCAATTAGTAAGAACTAACTGAATTAGTTTCTGAAGAAGAATAATTGAGGAGCTAATTCAGAAGAACTAATTCACTGAGAAAACTGATACCTCTGTCTGAACTCCTGGAAGACGATGCGGTTGGGGAATCCCTGTCTGCAGATACGGATTCCCTCCAGCACACCGTTACACCGGAGCTGATCCAGAACCAGGTGAGGGTCCAACTTACCAGCCTGAGATGGACAGAGACACAAAATGCTAAAGCTTACAATGAATCCAGGACAAATTACACCTAAAGTATATTTCGGTTTTCTCAAGCACAGAGTTATCATTATAGTTATCTTTATAGTACCGTTCTTGGCGTGAATGTTGATCGAGGTTTTGTCATAGCGATCTTTATCGTTATCATTGCTGGTGTGAATGCTAATATAGTTACTGTCATATCTATCTTTATCATTATCGTTCTTGGTGTGGACATTAATATAGTTATTAGTTATTGTCATAGCAATCTTTATCGTTATCGTTCTTGGAGTGGACGTTAATATAGTTATTGTCATAGCTATCTTTATTGTCATCGTTCTTGGTGTGGACATTAATATAGTTATTATTGTCATAGCGATCTTTATCGTATCGTTCTTGGAGTGGACGTTATTATGGTTATTGTCATAGCTATCTTTATCGTATCGTTCTTGGAGTGGGCGTTAATATAGTTATTGTCATAGCGATCTTTATCGTTATCGTTCTTGGTGTGGGCGCAATATAGTTACTGTCATAGCTATCTTTATTGTTATCGTTCTTGGTGTGGACATTAATATAGTTATTAGTTATTTTCATAGCGATCTTTATCGTTATCGTTCTTGGTGTGGGCGTAATATAGTTACTGTCATAGCTATCTTTATCGTTATTGTTCTTGGTGTGGACGTTAATATAGTTATTGTCATACGATCTTTATCGTTATCGTCTTTTAGTGTGGCGTTAATATAGTTACCGTCATAGCTATCTTTATTGTTATCGTTCTGGTGTGGACATTAATATAGTTATTAGTTATTGTCATAGCAATCTTTATCGTTATTGTTCTTGGTGTGGACGTTAATATAGTTATTGTCATAGCGATCTTTATCGTATCGTTCTTTGGAGTGGACGTTAATATAGTTATTAGTTATTGTCATAACAATCTTTATCGTTATCGTTCTTGGTGTGGACGTTAATATAGTTTTGTCACAGCTATCTTTATCGGTATCGTTCTTGGAGTGGACGTTAATATAGTTATTGTCATAGCTAGACATCATCTGTTCTTAAATGCTGAGCAGCTGGTACCTTTTTCTCGTGGTTGGGAATGATGCAGCGGACGAAGTTGGGGTTGGTGTTTCTGAGTGTGGCCATGAGCTTGGACAGCTGCTCCTTATAGAGCTGCCCAACCGTCCGGAACATTCCCTTACGGGTCTTAATTGCACACCATTTACCATGTTTTACATGAATTACATAATTATTTTATTTACATATTAAGATTTATTTTGTTTCTTTTTTAGTATTATATGCTATATTTCACATTTTACATTTGTAAATATATTTACATTAAAATACTATGAGTAGTTTACAAAAGTTTTACCATATTTTACAAAAATAACACATTAAGAATTATTTAATTTTCATATTAAGACTTATTTTATTTATATATTTTATCTATTATTTTTATTTTATAATTTTAATTTTAATCATGTATTTATTCATTAATATTATGTTATATTTCACATTATATGCACACACATATTACATTAACTATACACTATAAATAAATAGCATTATACGTAATATAGTATAAATATATAATACGTATATATTACACATTTTACATGCTTATGCAAATATATTTACATAACTACTATAGTTTATGAAAATGATATATTTACATTTTTAATTATTACGCTATATTTAATATTGATATTATAATTCATACATAATTCCACATATTACAAAGTCTATATATTTGGAATAAGATGTTATGCTATTTTGCATATTCTACATTATTATGAATTGTATTTAGAATGCTACATTCATATTAATTATACATTATGAATAATACATGTTATTATCATGACATGAATATTACAATAACATGCTATATTTGCCAATGACTATATACTATGAATGGCATATTTTGCTATATTTAACATTAATTATATATTATGCATATTATACTATTTTAGGATCCACTGCTTGGTTGTATTTCTCATTTGGATAACAGAGTCAATAAATGTTTAATTTGGATTGCATTGACCTTATGATCTACAAGCATAACATTTTATGCTTACCCTCCAGGTCAGTGATCATAGCCTCATGTTTGTTTTTGAGTTTCTGCAGGCTCTTTGATTTCTCCTCCTCCTCGGCCAGGTCTTTATCGTTATTGTTCTTGGTGTGGACGTTAATATAGTTATTGTCATAGCGATCTTTATCGTTATCGTTCTTGGAGTGGACGTTAATATAGTTATTAGTTATTGTCATAACAATCTTTATCGGTATCGTTCTTGGAGTGGACGTTAATATAGTTATTGTCATAGCTAGACATCATCTGTTCTTAAATGCTGAGCAGCTGGTACCTTTTTCTCGTGGTTGGGAATGATGCAGCGGACGAAGTTGGGGTTGGTGTTTCTGAGTGTGGCCATGAGCTTGGACAGCTGCTCCTTATAGAGCTGCCCAACCGTCCGGAACATTCCCTTACGGGTCTTAAATGCACCTGGCAGCTCCGACATGCCGGCCACCTTATCCAGACCCACGATACGGTCCACTGAGAGACAGACAGACATACAGAGAGACAGACAGTCACTATGCTGTAAGAGCTTCATCTCAGGCATGCAGTCTGGTCATGATGTGAAAACTACCCACAGTTCTGTGGGTCAAACACACGTCAGCACTGGTGACAAACCACAGACACACACGATGCTGGTGAAGAGTGGAGGGGAGGGACACACGGGAAAATGATCCAATCAATGCAGTGCAGGTGAGACGTACGTGTATGTGCATGTGCAAGTGTGTGTTTTTGTCGTCTTCATGTATGTGTCTGTGTGTATTTAAGGGTCCAAAATAAACACTCACCTCGTTCATGAAAACACAAGTTGAATTGAATGACACAGATTTAAGAACGATCACAAACAATTCATTCCGCTCGTGTTTCATGAATGAGGCTCAATGAGCACAAAATAAGAGTGAAATTCACTCTGGCCAGAAAGGAAGAAGATGGGAAAAGTAATTTAAATAAATTATTACCCAGTATAATAACTCCAGTGATGTATGTTATGCGCTGTATTCACAATGCATCTTATTAACTGACTAAAATTTAAAAGCACTTAACTAAAACTATTATAAGAACTTTTGTTAACTTTTTGTTTAATTAAGGTTATATTGGTTTATCATAAAATAATTACTAGATTAAAAACTAAATTAAACAAAACTATACATTCAGAAATACTGAAAGAAATTTTAGTTAAAGCACTAAAATGGAAATAAAAAACTAAAATAATAAATAAACAACAACAACAAAAAAAATAAAAGTAAACAATTTAAACTTAAACAGTTAAATATATATAAAAATTAAATAAAATTACAAAAGCACACAAGAAAATGACCAAACATTAAATTCAAATTAAAACTGAAAATATAAATATATATATATATATATATATATATATATATAATACTATAACAACACTGATTTTAAGTCATTTCTATCCACAAATATATGCAGTTTGAGTGCATGTTTTTCTATAAATTTATCATATATCTTAAATATCATATTATATTTATGGCATTACACATATTTGCATATGTTTTTGTGAGACTGGCTAGTGTACAATGCTGAAAATATACCAGTAGAAACAGCTAAATAACTATTTGATATAATAAAAAAATATTGTTTTCATGGAGTAAAAATTTATATTTCCTTTTCATATGCAGTGTCAGGTTTGGCTAAAGTGAATTTTGGACCCCATGTGTGTGTGTGTAACTGCATAATGTGGTCATGTTTCACTGGTGAGAACAGAACCAAACCCATGCAGTTTTATACCCATTTCTGCAGTACCACAGACCAACAGCAGGGGCGCCAAAGCACACTATATTACACAGAGAGGAGAGACAGCAGAAATATCAGAGATATATCTCAACACCTCAGAGAAACACAGTCACGCAGGACAGCTGATGGAGATGGAGGAGAAGAACGTCACGGGAGAGAGAGAGAAAAACCAAAGATGTCACCTGGCTCTAAATGAAGGAAAGGAAAACGCTGATAGAAATAAGCTCTCTGACAGTTCTGGACCTCTGAGAGAGACAGACAGATGGGAGACGGTGTGTACAGAGGTCCAGGAGGACATAAAACAAGGGGCGGACGGATGGATGGATGGAGAGGGGTTAGAAACAGAGGACCAAACACCAGCAGAAGAGAACAAATCCTGTGAGTTTTTCCACCCATGTCGCATGAAAAAGGCGCCCAGAGTGTAAATACGTTAATCATTGTTTCCCTTTGTTGAGTTTAAAAGCGTCACGCCCTTGTGTCCTACACATTTCTTCATCATTTATAGTCTTCCTCCACAACCTATTAATTTAAGAGCTGATCCAATGTAATCTATCGACTCACCGTCCTTCCACAGCTCTGAAACAAACTTGTCAGTGGACTGATTGAGCAGAGTGGCCACATTATCGTTCAGCGGGTCCATGTTCTTCATCAGCCACTCGTCCGCCTTATAATCCACCTGAGAAACACAATCACAAATGTTTAAAATTCCCAAATAATGCCATAAAAATCGCACATGGGTTTAGCTGAGGAGCACGCCATCACCTTTCCAGCGTAGTGGATGATGCAGAAATCTGCCTCGTCCTTCAGTTTCTTGGGTTTGTGGAATTTGGGGTGTGTCCCCTGCTCCTGCAGGACCTTCTCCACAAAGCTCTTGTCCGTGGCTTTGGGGAACCAACACTCCTCATCCAGCAGAGCCAGAATTCCTGGAGGACTCGCCTGGAAACACACAACACAGATTACAATCAATGTCTTCATCATCAGCAGAAGATCATAACCCAGCAAGATCTGGAAATTAAACTGAATTTAGTATTTTTTAAATTAATGGATCCAAAGTTCTTGTTTTCAAATTCTAAACATCAGGATCTAAGTAATACCTATACTATTTTTGACCATCTTGGTCCAGCTAATAACCATTTTTAACAAATTTGGAACAGCTAATGAGCATTTTAACCAATTTGGACAGGCTAATGACCATTTTTGTCCAGCTTGAATGACCATTGATCATTTTCAAACCGCTTGGACAAGCTAGTAACTTTAACCAGTTTAGACCAGCTAATAACCATTTTGAACCAGTTTAGACTAGTTAATGACTATTTTGACCATCTTGGTCCAGCTAACAACAATTTTTAACCAATTTGGACCAGTTAATGTCCATTTTTAACCAGGTTGAACCAGGTAATGTCAATTTTTGACCATCTTGGTCCAGCTACCAAACATTATCAACCAGTTTGGGCCAGCTAATAACCATTCTCATTAAGTCTGGACAAGCTAATGACCATGTTTAACCAGTTTAGACCAGCTAATAAACATTCTGGATCAGTTCAGACCAGTTATTGACCATTTTGACCATTTTGGTTTAGCTAATAGCCATTTTAACCAGATTTGACCAGCTAATGACCATTTATGACCATCTTTGTCCAGCTAATAACCATAAAAACAAGCTTGGACCAGCTAATAACCATACTCAGGTCTGGACAAGAAAATGACCATGTTTAACCAACTTAGACTAGCTAATAACCATTCTGGACGAGTTTAGATCAGCTAATGACCATTTTGTCCAGCTAGGATGAGCTAATGACTATTTTTAATCAGCTTGGGACCACTAATGACAATTTTTGACCATCTTGGTCCTGCTAATAACCATTTTCAACTACATTAGACCATCTAATGTAATTTTTTAACCAGCCTGGAGCAGCTAATGACAAATCTGGGGGGTATTTCATAAAACAAGTTTACCAAATAAGCCAGGCTTATTTCAGTTAGTCTGACTTACTGTCACTTGATTTGGTTCAAAATAAGTCAGACTAACTAAAATAAGCCTGGCTTATTTGGTAAACTTATTTTATGAAACACCCCCCAAATCTGCTAGATTTCATGCAATCAAACCTACCTTTCTATCTATCAAGAGAAGATCAAGAAAACACTGAAATCAAACTCCAAGACTCCAAGTTCTTGATTTTCAATCTTAAAACTTCAGAACCTGCACACTTGGTAGATTTGTTTATAAATAATAACTGTCATTGGTTTACCTTCTCTACCTGCTCTAATTAGTTTGTCTAAAATGATCCACCAGGTCAACCTTGGCCATACTGGCTGGTGGTATAGCTAAATCAACCTTCTAAACCAACTTAGAGCAGTTTTGACCAACTAGAAGCCATGTAAATTTAGCTACTACCTCTCTATCTACATCAGCAGAAGATCATGAAGACATCATGGAAATCAAACCAGCTTTAGTATTTTTAAAATAATGGATCTCCAAGTTCTCGATTCCTAATCTTAAAAATGAAAACAGCTCTATTTGGCGTCATATGATCATTCTAGGAGTCTAGGAGTTGAGAGACACTAACGGGTTTCTCGATGAGGTCGATGCAAGGCTGCAGGTCGAGGCCGAAGTCGATAAAGCTCCATTCGATGCCCTCGCGCTGGTACTCCTCCTGCTCCAGGATGAACATGGTGTGGTTGAACAGCTGCTGGAGCTTCTCATTAGTGTAGTTAATGCACAACTGCTCAAACGAGTTCAGCTGCAGAAAAAACAGAAACACAGTTACAGCTAGGAATTGTGGGTAATCCCACTGTAAGCAACCACGTGGCTAAAGGATTCTCCTGTACCTCGAAGATCTCAAAGCCGGCGATGTCCAGGATGCCAATGAAGGAGGCGCCCTGACGTTTGGTCTTATCCAGAGCTTTGTTGATGCGCATCACCAGCCAGCGGAACATCCTCTCATACGTGGCTTTGGCCAGAGCCTCCACCGCAAACTCAGCCTGCTCCTGCGTCTGGGCCTTCTGCACATAGTCACGGCCCACTTTAATGCGAGGCGAGAGGATGGCACGTGTGAAATCGGTCACGTTCATTCCCATGAGATGGCACACCTTCTGGGCGGCTGGAGAAATGAAAGGGAAGTCGTTTAGAAATAGTAACTGATAACAACACACACAAGTTGCTGGTTTACCTTCTCTAACCAGCCTGACTAATATGTTCTACCGGGTCAACCTTGGCCTCATCAGCTGGCAGTCTAACTAATTAACCACACCAGCTAATATTTTTGACCAGCTGGACCAACTAATGTTAAATTTCAATGTGTTTGGACCAGGAAATTAAAAAACTGAACAATTTGAATCAGCTAATGACCATGTTTGACTAGTTTTGTAATGACAATTTTATTGGCCAGCTTGTAGCAGTTTATTACCATTTATGACATTTTTGGACTAGCTAATAACCATTTTTGGCTAGCCTGGACAAGCTAAAAACCATTTCTGGCCAGCTTGGACCAGCTAATAACCGTTTTCTTACACCAGCTAATGACTATTCTTGACCAGCTGCACCAACAAATGACCATTTTAACCTGTTTGGACCAGCTAATGACCATTTTAGGCACCTGGACCAGCTAATGACCATTTTCACCAGCTAGCAGCAGTCAGTGACCAGTTTGGACAAGCTAATGGCTATTTTTGAGCAGTTGGGGCCTGCTAATGACCATTTGTGACCAGATTAAACAGGCTAATGACCATTTTAGATCAGCTAATTACCATTTTTGACCAGTTTTGGTCAGTCTGAAAGAGCTAATGACCATTTTATTTAGCTTGGAACAGCTAATGTCTGTTTTTGTCTAGGTAAGACCAACTAATAACAATTTTCAACAAGCTTGGACCAGCTAATGATCATATTAACAAGTTTACACCAGCTGTTAGAAACCATGTAAAGCCACCTACTAACTTTATGGTGACAATATAGCTATAGATTAGCAGCACAAGGCCTGACAAAAGTGTTGGTGAAGTCAGTAAGATGTGTTTACCCGTGTCATCAGGCATGGAGGCCTGGTCCGAGTGACGCTCCTTCTTGAAGGACATATTACCCAGCTGTAGCACAGATGAAATGACCCTCAACAGACCTGCAGGGGGCGACACACAATTAATAACCTCAAACATGCTGCAGATAATACTGCCATGTTTGAAAACTGCAGTTTATATATTTACCAATATGTTCTTCCTCAGAGAAACCCATGATCCTCATGGCCTCCACGGTCTCCACGTACATGTCTTTGTCCTGCTGTCCTGGGATCGTCACGTTTCCGTTGGACAGGAATCTGTACTTATTGTAGCTCTCCAGACAGAGTTCAGCTGATGAACAAAGAAACCGATTGATTAATTTACATTCATTCATAAACATAAAAGCCTCACCCCACTATTCCAGTAATATAGCAGCATCAAAACAGTTTTGATGCATGAAAGCAGCGAAAGACACTCACAGCGCAGTTTGTCTCCTGCACCAGTCAGCATGTAGTAGAACATGTGGAAGGTTCGTTCTTCTTTCGCTTGACGTATTGCGCGGGACTTTTCCAACAGGTCTGACGGTCCGAGTCAAGGACACACAACAGAACAGATGTACGAAAATTCACATGAAGGCTTTTAACAGCCTGGGTCTTTATTAAGTCTCAAATTTTGCCTCATGAATTATTTCTGCTTTACATTTTTGCAATTAGCAGATGCTCTATGCTCGGTGTATAGGCATACAAACAATAAAGAAAACATTTTTCACATTTTTAAACTATGCCATATTAAGTAGCTCATAAAGATACAGGTTTCAATATTGGCTCCGACGATGTAGCCGTTAACGTCAAAGTTGATTCTGATGAATTTGCCCTAAAACACAGAAAAGATAAAGGATAAGTAACATGCATTCACAGCCAGACTAATGTGTGAAAAGTCTACCATAACAAGAAGTCTTACGAATCGAGAAGAATTGTCGTTCTTGACTGTCTTGGCATTGCCGAAGGCTTCAAGGATGGGATTGGCCTGCAGCAGCTGCTTCTCCAGCTCACCCTGCGCTCAAAAACACACCAACCCATGACTGAGATCAGTTCAAACAAATCACTGTGAAGAGCTGATCACATCTGGCTGTCAAAAGCAAAGCTTTTAAACACAATATCATAAGCTTTTTGTGCACAAAAGAGCAAATAAGCTGAAACAAACACACAAAGATAAGCATGTTCTGATCCCCAGTTCCGAAACACCACCAAAATGAGCGGCCCGTCACCTCTGAAAACATCAAACCAATGACCAAACTGCTCTTTTATTTGACACCCACCTCAAACAAACACAACACTCATTCATTTTAAAGGAATGTTTTCGATTAAACACGTCAGATCTATGCAGCATCTGGAGCCAGGGTTATTATCATAAGTCATAATTATGATTATAAATACTAAAATAACTAAAACTAAATTAATTCATTAAAAAAAAAAAAAAACTATATAGGCATTAAAAACAATAATTAAATAAAATAACTAATAAACGTAATAAAAATTACTAACATTTTAACTAAAATTAATCAAATATATTAGTATTTAGTGTCATTAATATTCATATTAATGACACTAAAATAACACTGCCTCTCAAAATCACTTTAACTTATGGCTCAAGTGTGTATAAATGAATGGGAATCATGTTCTTAGCAAAACACTTAGAATAAAGCTTAAAAGGAAAAATGTGAATACATTCATTTTTCAGTTAAAAATGTCTACATACTCCAATGATAATTACACATTTTTTCTAGGTGGATGGACTTCTAGTGGGCGGAGTTTGATCCATCTCATTTACATTAGTTAAACCCCACCCACAGCAATGACATCACTGGAACATCCTCGGTCATTGCACAAGCCTTTAACTCCTACTGACTGTCCCTTTAAGTTAAAATAAGCAGAATTATTCCCTCATCTGACAGAGAAATTATAATCATCTTGTTCAAATCATGTAATCATGTGTAGTTTCCCCGCAGCTCCTCTGTAAACCGTTTCACATGCTCTCTTGTAAAACGAGGCTCGTTAAACGCGCCAGAACATTCCAGCAGCGTGAGCTTCGTGCTCACTGACGTCATCGTTCCCGACGCGGGAGGCTTGCGCTGATTTCTTTAGGTGAGTGAACCAAAAGCAAAAATGCACACACACTCACACACATATATACATACATACATATACATTTAATTCAAACACCAGAGAACAAACCCGATTCCCCTGAACGCAGAAACACAGTACAGACAGATGCACCATAGTATTCAGACACATGAGACTGAGAGCCGGACATTAATATGATCACTAGGGCTTGAGTTGAAAATATCGATTCTTAAGTCTAAAGAATCTATATGTGCTGTTTCCGGTTGATGAGTGAACGAAACTTAATGAAACACTGTTTGTAAAGCACCTCCTATCCAATAAATTGCAATAAACTCTGTGCCTTATTACTTTTGATATGAAATAGGTCTTAGCTTTCAAATCCTGACGAAATTAAAATGGTAAATGCCGTTTTAACGCTCCTTAATGTTATGTGACGGTTAGCCGTAGCCTACTCAGTTCAAATGAAATTCGAACTGTTCGAACAAAGTTTAAAACTCGCGCGCGTCAACCGATCACCTCTTCCTCTTTCTGCCGGTTCCTACAACGAAATAATTATGAATTTCAACTTACTGAAATAAATCATGCCTCATGTAATCGATCAGTCAGTGTTTAAACCGCCTGTAAACATTCAGTGTCCATAAACGCGATAAATAGCCTAACATATTAACTCTGGAAAGTTTTGCGAAATATGGGAATATTACATATTCATTGTATTGTCCTATTCTTAAGTATTTAATATGTCTGAATAAATCCCTCACAAAAAGTTACAAAATGTATGTACTTGTTAAATGTTTATATTTAAACAACAAACCAAAGTAGAAATATAAGTATATCACAAAGTTATTATAATAAATATTTATTATAAAGGCATTAAAATGTTTGTTTACAAATCATTATACTGTACCTGATTGCCTGTATATCCAAATGAATTAACACTGAATCGGAAACTTGTGAATTGAATCAAATTGCGTCTCAATACCCAGCCTTAATGATCACATAAATCTCAATTTGCACAATTTATCTTGACAGGAAAAAAAAAAATCTCAGGATCGTGATCATGTTTAACCCCAATGCTAACTGCTTTAAAACTAAATGAACCCCTCAACCATTTGTTTTTGCATTTTAGCATTATTTTTTTTTTCAAAATCAAACACATTTACAGCCTGGTTTTCAAAATAATCTCGTTTTCTTTATGCAAACACGCTAATATTGATTTTGGGGTGAAATATGAACCGGTCTTTGTGAGATTGATCTGGTTCTCGGTGTCATGTGTCTGAATGGCTGTGCGTTGGCTTCGGTTGTTCACCCAGCAGGGGACCGATAACGGTGAGACGTGAATGAGACGGAGAGAGACAGATGGGAGAGATGGAGAGATGTAACTCACATGTGACAGGAACGAGCTGCTCTGTTGGTATAAAGAAAAAAAAAAAACACTCAAACCATCAACTTACTTACAGCCAAAGGCCTGATCCAGCGATCGGCCGATCATGACCGACAGAAACATCAGGAATAGATTTGGACATAATCCCACAGAATCACATAGTTTATTTCCACAAAACACTCACAGGTTTTACAAGTTTGTACAATGTCTCCATGAATTAGAGACAAACTTTTATCAAACCTGCACTAAGCTCAACCATTCAAGCCCAAAATCAATAACCAAAGTTATTGTAAGAAAATAATATTTTTTTTAATTTATGAGAGATTATCATAATTTATCACTACAAATGAAAATTTGGTTGCTAAATCTGCAATCTTGTTAACAAATCAAACAGGCTTGCAGAACAACAAAAGAAAAAAAAAATGCAATGCTATATTTGGCTTGTAACATTACAATGGATTTCTGACATCCTTGAAATGTCTGGGTGGATTAAACTGGACTGGGCTGTTTGTGAACCGTATCCAGGCCTGCTGCAGGACTTACAGCAATCTAATGGATTACGATGTTTGTGAACTGCGTTAAAGTTCCTCCCAGCCCCCAAAAACAACCCGCATTCCTCCGGCTCGCCCTGATCTGATAAGACCATGTGAAACCAGATGAAAGCAGGGTGGAGAACGCAAGACAACTGGCTAAAGGCTAAATGAGGAAATGCGACCTTCAGTCTGCCACTGATTTACATGAAGATCATCTCAGAAACCAAAAGACCGAACAGTCTCATGAAGGACTAACCTGGTCTTTCTTGGTTTTGTGGGACGAGGCTACGTGGGCCAGATACTGGATGACTTTCTTGGTGTTTTCTGTCTTTCCAGCTCCAGATTCGCCCCTGGACACATGTAAATACACAAACGTGAAAAATCAACACGTCTTTAATAATCAAAACATACAAGCACACATGCAGGATCATGTGACTCACGTGCAGAGAATCGATTGGTCCTCACGGTCTGTGGGAGGAGACAAAAATACGAAAATTAATAATATACACAGTGCAAATAAAATATCTCATATATTTGATTTCAGTCTTGATTTTTGTATTTTGAGTGAGCAGGATATTTTTTATTTGGTAGGATTTTTTTTAAATTTTATGTACATTTGTGTTATATTTTATTGATTTTATGTATTTTGAGTGAGATTATTTGGCAAGAAAATAATTTAATATTTTACTTTACATATTTAAATGTTTTATACATTTAATGTTTTATTTTGATTTTATATACATTTATTTTATTTTTCATTCTTTTTATTTGAAAATCAGGATGTGTTTTGTGTTATATGTATTCTGAGTGTGATTATTTGGAGGGAAATAATTTTTTTAAACTTCTAATAGAAGTTGTTTCAGAAGCGGATAAAGTTTACAATACATTTACGAATATAAAAACAAACATTGATTCTTGAACTTGAACTTTTGACTCGAGCATGATGAGAGCATTTGATGAACTAAACAAGCTTAAGTTTGTTCGATTCTTGAGCGTTTGCTGAACTTTTGACACGTTGGTTAGTTGGTGTTACCAACTGAACAGCTATAAATTCCTCCAAGCGGAAAAGCGCACCACCCATTCGCTCTCAACAAACCCTTCTGTGCTTCTTAAGCAGGAAGAGCTCAAACCACAAAACAGGAAGTCAATATCTGGCTTCCTGTGACTGGAGCGGGAGTCGTCCTTCCACAAAACTGTAGTACGATAACGGTCCTTATACTAATTAACCGTTACATATAGAAAACAGTTATTTGAATTTGTAATAATATTTCACAATTTTTACTATATGTAAAGCAAATAAATGCAGTCTTGCAGAGCAAAGGAGATTTCTCAACTTTATTACTAGTGTTACAAGGCTTCATCACATCACTAACAATAAATCTGAACAATAAACATAAATTTCTTGGAAAATGTCCTAAAGTACTCCATCCAGGAAAATGTTCTCAAAACAACCCCCTAAGGACGATTAAACCCTGCTGCAAGAGAAACGGCTCTGATCATGTATGAACATGAGCTGCTGTCAGATTGTAATGAGCAGCGACTGAAGCACAGCGCAGGAATCGGGTCAGAGTCTCACTGCAGGAGGCCTGCGGAGGATTTGAGAGGCGTATTAAAGCCTGATGGGGGGGCGCCAGCAAATGAGGTCTCGCTGAACACAAATCAGCTGCGGACGGCGCCACGGGACAAACGCTGAATGAGAAAAATACGCACTTGTGGACCCTTATTGTGTAAGGAACTGTGCAACTTTTACAATCAAATCAAGATTTTGTTTATTCAAGATTTATTAGTATGAATAAAGTTGAACCCACACAACAAACTAATTTTTCGTTCATTTTAAAAATAATTAATTTGTATATTTTATTAGTAAAGTTCTACGAGTAACATAGAATCACAATGGAAGCCTGTTTCCGCCACTAAATATAGAATTAAAAAAAGGTGATTGCATTGTTTTATCTCACAATTCAGACTTTTTTTTCTCGCAATTGCGTGATACAAACAAACATGATTTTGACTTTTTCCTCAAGATTGTGAGATATAAACTCGCAGTTGCGATGTATAAAGTCACAGTTGCAAGACATAAACTCACAATTCTGTTTTATTTTTTCGTAGAAATTGTGAGATATAAACCTGCAGTTGTGTGTTATAAAGTCAGAAGTGTGAGACTCTGACTTTATAACTCACCCTTTCGAGTTTATGAGAAACAAAGAATCTCTGAGAAACAAAGTCAGAATTGTGCAATTTCGACTTTATATCACGCAATATCTTGCAATTCTGACTTTATAAAACCACAACTGCAAGTTTATGTCTCACAGTTCTGAGAAAAAAAGTTGCAATGACCTTTTTTTTTTTTTTAAAGGCATCCTGTTTTCATATTTGTTTATTGTTCTGACAGCAGAGAAAAGCTGATAAAATCTATTTACAGTTCAGGACATAAGTATGCATAATTAGTCTAAATTAATTATGTAATTATTTATGTTTTGTCTGTGCTGGAGTAATGAAATAACTCTATTGTGTAACTGCTGAATTTCTTTCAGTTGCAGTTCAGTCAATTCCTCTTCCTGTCATTCAGACTCTGCATCCTGTGGAACAAATGTCAAAGTGTGTGTGTACTTGTACAGCTATCTTTGTGAGGACCGGTTCGAGTTTTATACCAGATATAAAGGAAAAGAGAGTAAAGTGAGGACACTTTCTGAGACCTCTTTAAATGCCTATTTGAGTGTCAAGACTTGGTTTTAGTGATCAGGTCATAATTGGGTAAAGGTTAGGTTTGGCTGAGGCACTTAGATCTGATGGGTAGGGTTAGGGTAAGGAGCTAGAGACTGCACTGTGTCAGTGAAAGTCCTCATAAAGATAGATGTACTGGGGTGTGTGTGTGTGTGTGTGTGTACCCTGCATCATGCTCCTGTAGGCCGTGTCTGTGATGGCGTAGATGTGTGGTGGCATCTCATGTCGTTTTTTGCCCTTGTACATCTCTACAATCTCCTCTGAGTAGATGGGCAGGTTCTTGTAAGGGTTGATGACCACACAGAACAAACCCGAATACGTCTGTGGAGAACAGAGACAGTCAGTCACAACTAGACCACAAACACTTTAACATGAACACTAGCATTCGAAATTTTTGGACTGTTCAGTTTTTTGGTTTTTGAAAGAAGTCCCTTCTGCTCATCAAGGCTGCATTTATTTGATCAAAAATACAGTAAAAATTGTGAAATAATTTTACAATTTTAAAGAACTGTTTTCTATGTGAATAAATAGTCAGATGTAATTCATTCCTGTGATCAAAGCGGAACCATTTCAGCATCATTACTCCAGTCTTCAGTGTCACATGATCCTTCAGAAATCATTCTAATATGCTGATTTGCTGCTTAAGGAACATTTTTGATTCTTATAAAAATTGAAAACAGTTCATTTTTAAAAGATTCTTTGATGAATAAATGGTTCAAAAGAACAGCATTTATTTTGAATAGAAATCTTTGTAACATTACAAATGTGTTTACTGTCACTTTTGATCAATTTAATGCATCCTTGATGAATAAAAGTATTCCAACTGGAGGTTTGGGATGCAGTGAGGTTTACAATCTGGCCTGATTAGCACAAGTGAACTTTAGAACTGCACAAAACATCATTAACGTACTAAATATTTCGGATTTAGCAGAGTTCAGTTCTGAAAGCGCCGTTAAATGTCATTCACACAAACACTAAACACCATCATGGTAACACACATGAAACTGAAATAATGCAAAAAACATTAATTTAACAACATTAGATGTAACATACAACCCTAATTCACACAACTGATAAGAAAAACTAAGAAGAAATATTTACTTATAGTTATTTCAACGGAAAAAACATCAAATGTGAAATGTAACGCAGGGAATTTTGGGAATATAAATTTACAGTTATTCACTGTAAATTATACGTTCTTTTTCACTTTCAAAAACGGTACACTACCGTAAAATTACACGTAATGTCCAAAACAGTTTTCACCAATATTTAGAAGGGAATTTACCGTTAATCAATTAATAGGTTTTACTGTAGCATTTTTACTGTTAAAAGCACTGTTATTTTTTACAGTGTAGTTACCGTGGTAAACGGGTTGAGCTATTCTCAAATGTTTTAATGAAGTTTCAGAAATACTGTATAACTTATTTTTTCTTTTCTGTTCATTTTCTGAAGAAAATGCAAGTTTCTCCCAGTGCAACGTTCGGACAACGCTTGACTGTTGCTATGCTGCTGCTAGGGTCATTGCTATGTGGTTGCCATGGTAACCAGCTTCTGCTGGTACTCGTATTGGTTTTTTAAATCAGTTTGACCTGCGAGAGGATTCAGATCAAAGAATCGTAACTTAGACCGGATCAACCTAGCCTGACTTATCTTAACCAGATTAGATGAGCCTATCTATGTCTAGCAGGGACTCAGATCAGACAGATGTCTTTTCTCAGACACATTTCTGCTCCCCTCGTCTCATTCTCCATCTTTTTTCAACTCAATCCCCCCCGCCACATCATTTCCTGTCCCTGGGGAGCACATTGTTCTTACGGCTTCCTGTTTAGAGAAAAGGCACTAAACAATTTCAGCGAGCAGGTCAGCGAGACCCTACTATCGACATTCAAGGCTGTCGAATCTTGCAATATACCTCAAAAACAATACCTTTGACCCATAAAAAACATTGAATGAGAAAACAATCAAACTGATGTGACTGTGGGCTTGTGTGATTTCAGGTCCTAGTTGTTCTATATGACCCTACTGTATTATATTGCATACAAAAAGGCGTCTAAATGATCAACGTGATCAAAACTTTGTGGCTAAACCTATTGTTTACAACCTACTGTATGCCTTCTGCTGTCTGATAGTTTTTTTTTGTTATTTTTTTTTTTTTAAATCAGTATTATTTAAAGTCTTTTTGCAGTCAAATATTGATTGATATTTATCAAGTAAACATAAGAATATAACTTAAGCAATATTTCCAGATAAACACTTTCTGGACTGAAGCAGCTTGGCTTTACTTGATTCACCATTCATGTTTAAAAATCAGTGCATCTCAAATCTGATCATCAGGACCTTTTTGAGGATTGTTTGTTTACAGAAGCTTTACTCTCACTTTTCCTCAGTGGAGGGATAATCTTCACAACCCTCCAAAACATCTAGCATCTTTTGAGGAATGTTTATTTGTTCATCTCTCAATCATCATTGGAATGCACTGCATCATATGTTTGGATCATCAAAATCTCATCTTACTAAAACATATTATTGGAGATATAGAGAATATAAAAATTACAAAGATCTCATTGATTTACATTGCAAGCATCAAGATTTTTATCACTTTTTGGTCATGTAAATGTCAGCGTCTACGCCAAACTGCATTGCTCACTTTGTGTCTCTGAATAAAACTGAGCTATTTTTCCTTCATATTCTCACTGTATCAGACTATATGAGCCATAAAAGCCTGATATCTCAAGGTTAAAACTTTGCCACATGATCCTAAGGTGGTAACTGTGTTTTCTCAGACTTACGTATATGAGGCCGGAGTAGTATCGCTCCTTCAGGTTGTGCAGCACGGACGCCTCGTTCAGGCAGGTGAGCTCGGCCATGTCCTCCACCTTGCTGAACTTGGGTGGGTTCATCTTCTGGATGTCATCCTTGTTGACCCGCACTTTCTTCCCCGAGTCGGACAGCTCCACCACCACCTCATCGCCGTGCTCCTCCTTTATCGAGCCAGGCTCGAACCCCAGACGCTCCGACGGCACCCACACCAGCTTCTTGGTGGCCCAGTCGGCCTGCGCCAGCGGGTTGTTGACCAGGTTGCGGTCCACGTACAGGAACTTGTCGGCGTCCGACATGGTTGCTGGGGGCGAGAGAAAACAGAGCATGACGTTACGGGTCAGTGAAACGATTGTTTATGGACCATTCATGTACACTTTACAGAAGTGCACACATAAATAACAAGCGTGTTTAATAACGTACAGAGTGTTTATTTCAAACACTGACCAGCAGAATAAACAAGAAACTGCAAAAATTACATGATCCATCTGAAGAAGCCTTTTCAGTTTATTTTCTTAATAAATGCTGTTCTAGACTAAAACATGTTTATAATGTCTGAGAATTTTTCTCCCTCCAATTTTCTGTTAATGTAACTTAGGGTGGACCATTGCTATAAAAAATATATATATATATATATATATATATATATAATTAACAGCAGCTGAAAAGGATCTTCAACTGATGCTAATAAATGAGAGCGAACGAGAAACAGACCTACGATAGAGTGCTTTTTTTGCTTTTCTTATGCAAGTCCTTAGGAATGCTGGATCGGTATCGCACGTCCAAACAAATGTTAGGTCAGCAGCTCGTAAAACACAGATATTAGGAAGGTGAGCTCACGCTCCTGGCGGCCACATGAAATGACAGCGCCGGCTGTAATTACAGTCGCAACATCTCAGGCGCACACACTCATTGTGATAAAGACTGTACGCGGGACGTTTTGTTTTAAATGCGGTCAGGCCAAACACATTGTTGATTATACTATTCAGAGATGTGTTTAGACAATGGCACGCTTGTTTAAACTACGTGTCAGAGACCAGCGGATCTCCGGTGGGTCACGGGCCTGTTCAGATCACAGACGCACTTAGCCAAATGTTCATGAAGAGTTAGTATAATACAATAAAACAGAAAACACTTCGCATTACTTTAACATATACTCATTACTAAATTTACATTTATTCCATATCCAAAGTGCCTTAGAAACAATGAATACGACGAGGCGATTCATTCAAAGGAGGCTATAACATTAAAAATGGTAAAAACAGAAGAAGTTTGAGTTAGAACAGGAAGGAAAAGAAGACCTAGTGAAACCAGAGAGAGGATTTAGTCAAGTACACATGGAAAAGATGAATTCTGGATATTTCAGAAACTTGGGAATAATTTTGGGGAGGAACAGTGAAAGTAAAGGTTCTGGAAAAAAAAAAAAACAACAACAACACAAGGCGCCGTTCAATACCCAAACGCAGTCTTTGAAAAAAGACATTAATCTGTTTATATCAAAAGCCGTGCATCCCATCAAATTCTACAGTATTCGAATGTATCACTCAGTCTTGAGGAAAGTTACTTTTAAAAGTAATGCATTGCAATATTGTGTTACTTCATAAAAATAACTAAATCGTGTCACTTAGTTTTTATAGAAATAAATGGATTACTTCACTATTGTGCTACTTTGTGTTACCTGGGCTGCGCTTGTTATTTATTTTTAATAGCAAAACCCAAAAGTTATATTTTTGGCAACTGTAAAGGTCCTTTTCACACCAAAAGTGAAATTAATAAGTTTCATAAAAAGTAACAAATTATGATACTTCGTTACTTTTTTACGGAAAGTAATGAATTATGTTACTTTTGCGTTGCTTTTTGTCACCTGAGATGGGCTAGCTTGCTACTTCTTTAATAAGAAAAAACACGGAAGTTATATTTTTGGCGAATGTAAAGGAACTTTCACACCAAAAGTGAAATTGATAAGCCTCCGGTTTAAGTAACTTTGAAGTAAAAGTAACTTTAAAAAAGTAAATAAGATGTAATGCGTTGCTTCACTAGATACTTGAAAAAGTAATCTGATTAATTACTTTTTATGGCAAGTTAGTTGTGTTACTTTTTGTCAGGGCTTGCTTTTTTGTGTGTTTTTATAACCCAAAAAAAAAACAAAAAAAAAAAACAATATTTTTTGGTGACTGTAAAGTCCCTTTGATAATTGATAAGCCTCAGGCTAAAGGAAGTGGCTCTTGTTTTAGTAAGTTAAAAAAGTAATAGAAAAAATAGTAACTTTAAAAAAGTAACTCAGATACTTAAAATGTAATGTGTTACTTTACTAGATACTTGAAAAAAAAGCTATCTGATTATGTAACTTGCATTACTTGTAATGTGTTACCCCAACACTGACTACAATATTGCCTTACTCCATCAAAAAAGTAACAAATTGCGTTACTTTATATGGAAGGTAATGAGTTATGTTAGTTTTGCGTTACTTTTTGTCTCATGAGCTGGGCTTGCTTATTTCTTTTTTAAATAACAAAAAATCCATACTTGTAATGCATTACCCCAACACTGATTACAATATTGCATCACTCTATTAAAAAAAGTAATAAACTGCGTTACTTTGTTACTTTTTATGGAAGGTAATGCCTTATGTTACTTGGCTTGCTTATTTCTTTTTTAATAACAAAAAAACCATACTTGTAATCGTTACCCCAATACTGCATTCAAATTAAATGAATCATGGACAGGTTGTGTGACGCCCTCATCCTCCAAAAACCAAAAACAACAGAAGATAAATCTAAAAACAGATGGCTCAGTTTGTTTTCTGAGGTGAATTATTATCTGCTAAAAACATTAAACAATATTGGCGAGTGACTCTGGGTGGTTTGGATCTCGCGGTGTTGACGAAAAGCTCTTGGCGGGAAGGAACTCGTCAGGTGGGTGAACTCACACAGGTGTCAAGTTAGCGCAACTCAGCGCAGTCGCTCAAGAACAAAAACAATCACCGAGTTCAACTGAAGCACAACACTGCAAGCCCAAACAGGCGCAAGATGGCCGCCAGCGGTTCCCACGCTCCACTGCATCTCAAAGTGCTAGAGCTACAAGAGAGGGAGGGACGCAACAGGTCTTACCAGATCAGATGAACACACACAACCATAAGTGACAACCAAATGCCTTCAATGGACACTCCAGAAAACACCTTCTGCGCTTGACCTTTTTGCCAATTATATAGTGGGGAGAAACAAGAAATTCTGGGCAAAATAAATAGGATCAAGCCTGGAAATTACTAAAAGTTTCCTAAACATGCTAGCATTGGTTGGCCAAACATATTAAGCATTAAGACATTTAGAACTTTCTGCACATTCCAGAAATGGAATCACAATTTTAAAATTCTCCAATATTTCCCAGTTGGACCAGAAAAAAAGGTTCTTCTGATAGCGGCACACGGTTTCCTGTGACTCCGTGGCGTTTCTCCGCGCCCGGGGAACTGGTTTGGGTGGTTAGTGATTTACAGCAGCACACTCCATTGAGTCTGTCGGGCCAATGAGTTATTTTGGTGCTTGACTCTCTTCCACACCCTGAGCAAGAAACAGATTCTCACATGGGAGGACTTTGGCTGATCCAGATTTGAAAGAGGTGATGTGTTTGTAATGGCAGACGCTCTTATGTATTGAGCTGGTAGTTTAACAGTCATGACCAGTGCTGATATCTAGAGAGCGGGTGACTAATATAAAGCCAGTTTATGACAACGCTAGAAAGAAAGTCAATCATATCAGTAAGTACACTAAACTTTGGTCATTTTGAGATGATCCACATAAATGGCCAACACACCCTGGTCAATTAATAACACATTTGACTGTAGATTTTGAAAAAACATCTCTTTGGATTCAAAATGGCCAAACACTGGTTAGTTAATGGGAATGATTAATGTAGTATTACTGGCTAATCAGTGGCTCAATAGGCACCAGCGTTGGTGGAGTTTGCATGTGAAAAACTCTTGAGAAAACACATCTGCAACACCCCATTAGCGCCTAAATGGCAGATAGCTAGCGCCACGACCGCTGGGCTGTTCTCATGACCCCAAACAGCTGCACGCCATCAAACTACATGCATCTCCTGGGACGTCCATTTTTAGACAGGAGTTAAAAATTATACAATCACAAACTCAGGACTTAAAACTAAATGCCACAATTCCACAAAACGAACAGCAGGATGCACATTAGCTTTGCGGCTGAACCGAGAATGATGGGAAATGTAGTTTTAGCACTCATAAACCAGCATGGAGGAGTATTTTCTTGCAAAATGCTTTCAAACTAAACTGTGCAGTTGATATTTAAGCTAAAGACGTAATCTGCTTACGCTGTGATTTTGTAATGACAGACGTGAGTTTGCACATTTCATGTTTTCCACAATTACAACATGTGGTGTCGTTCATCTCGTAAATACGGTCATTAGTCCCTCATGTGCTAGACCACCCATCAGCGCTCCAGCCTACAGTGTGTTTATCAGCTTTATCAAAGAGCGGTTGAGTTATTCCACCCGATTCTCTCCCATTCGATTCATTTCTGCTGTTCTTTTCCCCCATCCTTTTTTCCAGAAATGGACGAGCGGTCCATCCGATAATTGCACCGCATGCAAAAACCACAAGCGCTTTCTCAATACTCTAATCATACTGTGCGCCTTTATCCAACTTTGTACATTTTATGCATTCATAAATATAAAGAAAATGCAGTTCATAATATCCATGTAAATGTCAAAAATCACATTTGGACGACTCCAAACATGTGTTTTCAATCTGATTTAATGTGGTTTTTGCTGTTCTGACTACAAAAAAAAAAAAAAACACTTTACATACTTTATATTTGGATTTTTATGTGAAATTTTCATCTTATTTCTATTAATATTCTATTCTACTGTATTAATAACTGTATTGTTTTAAAAAATACAGGGATTAGATGGACCATCACACACTTAGCTACTGGTGCATCACTGTCGGCTGTTGGCAAACCCAACAATTGGTTATTATATCCAGCATAATTTAATGATATAAGCACATAAAAAAAACTTATTTTACACAATACTTCATCAATTTACTTCAAAATAGTTTTAAAATAGACACTGCATTGTCCATCAACAAGTGTTGCCAAATCTTTTCCGTGGAACTGGGCTACTTTAACACTACCACGGCTTGTTTTTCATGTTCGCGGGTTGAAGCAACCATAATAACATGATATTTAGCCACTGGAATGCGAATTTTACCTGCCAAAATACATGTATTTTACAACCCCAGAACGTGATTTTTACCGGTGGTTGAAATGCAACTGGGCTAGTTTTGAGTAGGAAGGGTTTTGCTGTGAAAACCTGGCAACCCTGGACTGTGGATTTCCACATGTCAAAATAATGTAAAGACGACTCCAAAAATGTGTTTTTAATCAGATTTAATGTGTTTTTTTTGCTGTTCTGACAGCTAAATAAAAACTAAATTGACTTAATATTATATAAAGTTCATTTGTATCTGATCATGTTTTAATTAAATGTATTTTTTTGTTTACTAAAATTTCATTTAACCATAAATGGAATCCAGAAAAGAAAAAGAGAAAAAAAAACAGAATCCTGAAAGATTAAAGGGGGGGGGGAAATAGAATCTGACAACAAATTAAATGGAATTTGAGAAAAAAATAATACAGATTTCAAAGGGCCCTAAAATAATACAGCCCTGCTGTTAAACAGTAGCGTTTTATCTAAATAAATGGAAAACTAAATAAAGAAATAATCAGTTGCTGTTGTTTCTTCTTTGTGGTATTAAAGCAGGCTGGTTAAATCCACATTTCTCAATCGTAACGTGAAATGGCTAAAAACTCCCTTGTGAAATCACCGATTGTCTGATAAGGGCAGTAAAGGGGTGTAAAATGTGAGCAGGAGGCTCGTTCGTGAGGAGATGAGTTTGACACAGATGCGTCTGACACACTTGAGTCTCCTGGTGCTTGTGCGAGTCTAATTTTAAACATCCGTCTCAAGACTTCCTTTGCCTACAGCGAACGCTCTTCAGGTCCAGCAGAACCAAAACCTTTTAGACTCTGATCTGAGTATGTGAGTCGATCAGACAAAGAGCACATTTCATGCAAACATTTGCAAATTATTTGCTGGTTTTAAGAGCACTAGGATGTTTCGCGTTGAGAGAATATGATCATGACTGTACTAAACCCACACGTTGAGATGTTTTGTTAGTAACTCATTATTCTAGGTAATGTTTCACACTGTCACAGCAAAATAATATACATACAGTGAGTCATTTAAATACCATGAATTAAAGCCATAACACACCAATCATATATCATCTCAGTCATCTTTTTCCTGCATATCTGAAATAGTTTGAACCAAACTCCAAACAAAAACAAATATTAAATGGCAATGATCTCTGATATTTTTGCAATAATGATAACAATAATAACAATAATAATAAAAAAATAAATTATTCTTATTTATTTATTTTTAATCAAGAAGAAGAATGGTTTGCATTTAAAAAGATGTATCTAAAGCAACTTACAAATGAGGACAATAGAAAATATTTTATTATATTTTAAAAACATTTTATAATGTATGTATACATTTCTTAAGAATGCATTCACAATAACTGATTAATTTAAATAATGAATGTCAATTATTTTAATATACAATAATTAATTTAATTTACATTAATTCAATATATAATTAATTTGTTAACATTTGACTTATTATATGTTAATTTATTTACTATTATAATTTACAAACGTATAAATATTTACATTAATTTATTATTTAAATAATTAATAAATTAACTGTCATATGTAAATAATTTTTTTATAATTTAATTTATAATTAAATATGTTAATTTATCTATGACTAATGTGTAGTGATTTAAGAATACATTTACATTCATTTATTTAAAATAATACAATGTAATTAATTGACCATTAATTTAATTTATAACTATATATAAATTTATCTATTAATAGGTATTTAATAGCACTAATAATATTAAAATAAATATAATAATGCATATAAACATCTTATTTAATTAAAATATTATAAATAATAATAATAAAATTAATTTTATAATATAAAATTAATCAATAATTTATAACTTTTTTAAATAACTAAATGTATTAATTTATCTATTAGTATGTATTTAATACTACTACTAATAATAATAATAATAAAACAAATACAATAATGCATTTATATGTTATTTAAATAAAATAATATGTTAATTAATTTCATGTATAATTAATTGATAAGTTATCATTTAACTTATAACTAAATATACAGTAGTCAACATTTGAAGTGGATCAAAACCTTTCATCAAAGTTGTCCTAAAAACAAAACAATAACCATTTTTGTCTTTGGACAACTTTGATTAACTTTTTTGACCCACTTCAAATGTTGACTACTGTATTAAATATAAATATGTATTATATATATATATATATAATATATTAAGAATAAATAAAATATTAAATTTTAATTTTAAATATTAAAAATTAGGAGGTTTAAGTGTGTCACAAAAATAAAATCACAATGCAAAACATCTTAACAGCATACATATGTACATACATACATATGTTTCTTTTAATTTTGGGCTGAAACATGACTCAGTTATTTGTTTCTAGTGCCAAAACACAGCTGCGTTTCTAAAATAAATCATTCAGTGAATATAAACAGGACGCTGTTTGACATCAGACTGTACAAATCTCTTTCTGCATGCGATATGTCGTGATTAAATGTGCTTTACAGGGTACAGAGATGCAGAAGTGATGCAATCTAATCCAGACCACATTCAACTGAGGATCACTGCGTTCTGACTGAAGGTCTCTGAGGAAAAACACAGGATTGTGGGAAATCTAGCAAACGCTCCAGATACCAGTTAAAGTGTAACAGAATGTTCTGCTTTCCCTATTTGGATGAAAGAGTGTGTGTGTGTGTGTGTGTTTCTGCTGATGACATCATAACACGACACAGAACCCTGCTGAACCCCCCCCCAGCCAATCAGACGACTGCGGCTCGTATTTACATATTAAACAGGCACACCCGTTTGGCCCCGCCCTCATTTCCTTCCTGTGTGTGTCAGACAGAGAAACACAGACAGGTCAGCACTAAAACCTCATTTTAGGTTTGTAACTCAGTCTGACTTCATTTTTTTTTAATGGTTCCCGTCATTATAACTGTAACAGGTTCTTCTTGTCGCAAGTATATGACAGACAAGTTATGGATTTATGAGCGATGAGAGTGCCATAAATGTGAGTGGGTCATAAACTGTTTTTGTACCTGATTTTATGACTGTTTCACTGAAACCGTCTTTAATAATGAATATACTTTATCCTCAGATTTACCAACTGGCTTTCATTCGTGAATCATAACCAGAATTAATTTCTGTGTAATTGGTTTATAAATCCATTGTTGCGCAAAATGCTGAACTATATGTGAACTTGATGATTTATGTAAGAATGGTTTTATAACAATGAAACATTTATTTTGCTTGTGATTCACGAATTAAGCGCAGTAGTGCAGTCAAATGTTAGGATTCGCATCCTGAACCTAAAGACTTATGAGAAGAAGATGGTGTAAAATGAGAAAAGACATAAACAAATAAAGGAAATGACAAAGAAGGAAAAATATTCGTGAGAGCCTGACACTGAATTCCTGCCTAAACGACCACTGATATATGATACTTCTATAAATAATAACAATATCAATATAATACTTTATAGAGTTTCTTATTTACTACATAATATATATACACATACATATTATATATATATACATATATATATATATATATATATATATATATATATATATATATAAGCACATACATTAATAAGAATTTACATTGAACATTTACATTTGTTTTTTAATATAAAAATACAATTGATTTAATAATTTAATAAATAAATTAACAAAATGAAATATGTAAAATAAAATATTTTATTATTTAGTCATTTAAATTTAATAAATGAATAAAATGAAATATGAAAACAAACTATGTTTAGTATACATCAATATTATATCTACATATAAAAACATATATTGTTAAAATATGTAATTAATAATAAGTCATTTATCATTTAATTTATTTAAAAAAAACATTAAAATATCAATTGATATTATTTAATAATAAAAATACTACATATATTACATATTAAGAGCAAATGCATTATTTTGATATATATTAAAATATATTTATTGTTGTATAAAATATTATACTATTGTTCATTATACAAATCATAAATAATCAATTAAATATTTTATATGCACATAAATAAGCACATGATTTAAATCAAACATTTGCATAAATAAAATTACAATTAATTTAGTCATGTATAATTAAATGGCAAAAATGAAATATATATGTAAAATAAAATATACATAAATATTATATCTACATATACAAATATAGATTATTAAAAAGAATTAATACATTGTTTTTAATAAACTAAATTAATACATTCAGTTACAAATTTATCATTTAAATTTAATCTAACACAGTGTATTAATATGTATTTAACATTTATTTATCTATCTATCTATCTATCTATCTATCTATCTATCTATCTAATTAATTATAACAGTATTTTTATATTTTAAATTAGTGGTTTTGGTCACACTGTTGGGTTTATTTAGCAGTAATGACTTTACATATATCTGTAGATCAGTTAAAAGCACCGTGTCCCTGCAGCAGATTTCATCAGAGCAATATCAGTTCATTTCTGACCGCTCTAAGTAAACATTTATGTGTGTTTTATCTATAAATGGCCGTCCACTGGTTTTTCTTCTAATCTCACTCAGATTATCTGCGTTAGATGAAGCCACACCCAATCAAATCAAAGCTCAAAGTCCAGCCATAAACGGACCCTGACCCGTCCCATCCCATCCCGTCTCGACCCGCCCCGCCCGTCCCACTGCAGGAGTTACTGATGAACCACAAGCACAGAAAACCACAATGATCCGTCTTCAGGAAACATCCAGAACGGGACTTTCCTTGCAAAGACAGATGATCTTATTTCTGAAACAGGAAGTGACATCATGTCTCTGGCACCGGACCAATCAGCAAAGAGGAATGAGTGTGCAGTGCATCATAATGCAGTCATGCAGCAAATCATGCGGTAAACGCAACGACGGACACGGATGGAGAAACACAGCAAACAATCAGGACGTGCCTCTTTATGTTTGTCTGGACGTGAGCTCTCGTTTGCTCACTTCCTGTCATTGTTCTGTTCTCCTGCTGCACAGGTGCACTGTGGGAAGGGCTGGTGAACAGGACAGAAAGCAAACCAAAAAAGGAGAAGAAGGATGAAGAGAAACGTTTTGGACACTCCTGTCCAATCACGTCCAAACGGCAGTGGAGTAAAAGTGAGAAACGGGCCGCCAAATGCTTGACTGCGTAAACACTTCCTGTTCATCTGATCCAAAGGGAAACAAGGATTTGGAACAAATGTACAAGAATGTGAACCTAAAGAGATATTTCACACAAAAATGATCATTCTGCTATCATTTACATTCCAATCCTCTATTACTTTTTTCTTCTGTGGAACATAAAAGGAATTGTTTTGAAGAATGATGAACATTTTGACATTGGACCCCACTGACTTCCATTGTAAAGACACAAAAAAAACACAGAGGCTTTTTTCTAAATATTTCATATATTTTAAAAAAATACTGAGCACTATATATATATTTATGTTAATTTATTGATTTATTATTTAAATAAAGTTATTTTATTAATTTAATTTTGATTTAAATTTATTTTTTTACCTATTAATATTTATTAAATAATACTGAAATATAAGAAAACATATTTATAATAAATATAAACAATTATTATTAAAATAATATTTCAGATATTTCTAAAATTGCATAAACAAATTTAAAAAATGTAATTAGCATACAATGAATAACCATAAAAACAGTAAACATATTTAACACATTACTAATTCTTCCAAATATTTGTAAATTATTTATTACAAAAAAAATGTTTCAATACATTTTATGTTGTGTTCCACCCAAATAATTTATTAATAATAAATGTGCATTAATGCATTAATGTATGGTATATTCATTAATTTATTATTGAAATTACAAAACGCAATGAAAGTGATATTAATTAATATTTAATAAAAACTATATTAGTGCATGTAAAAAAATATATATATATAAAATTTTACATATATATAATATATAATTTTACATTTAGATTTACATAGATTTTTTTTATATATAATATTTTATATTTAGCAATATATATACATATAAAAAAAATAATAAAATAATAAATAATCATAAATCAGGGGTGGCGACCGTTGGTCCTGGAGAGCCGCAGCCCTGCATAGTTTTGCTTCAACCCTAATCCAACGCACCTGAACCAGTTAATCAAGGTCTGAAGGGTTACTCACTTACTAGAAAGCAACAGACAGGTGAGTTTTAATTAGGGTTGGAGCTGAACTCTGCAGGGCACTGGCTCTCCAGGACCGGAGTTCGCCACCCCTGTCATAAATGATAAACAATCAACATTCTACTGAATATCTTCTTTTGCATTCTGAGGAAAAAAGCAATTGACATGAGGGTGATAAAATGATCATTTAAGGCTGAACTCTCCCTTTAATGAGCGCCACATCCCATGAAGCATTGCGAATGATGTCACCACATAAAACAACAACAACAAAGCTCTATAGAGGGAAACAATGGGATTTTGACTTCCAGAGTCTGACTGCTGAAAACACAGAGAGAGACGCGATGAGATGAGAGCGAATCAGATGATTCACGGCAGAGGTCAGAGCACAGGTGAACGACATTATACAATCGCAGACGATCACGTCAACGTTAGTGCCATAATCAGACGTCGCGCCTGAGCATGACCTCATTCGCATGACATGCAGCGGCAAATCAATCCCCGCTTTACCCACAATGCCGCGGGGCTCCGGGCACATAAACAGCACCTGAAGCGTGATAAAGTGCTGCAGGTCCGCACCTGTCGATCTCGCCGTATTGTGCTGGTGGATTAACGTCAGCAGGCCCGCAGCCATTTTCCCTGCGCTCTTCCCACAGCCGCTGAAAGAAACGTATGCGCTCAAAAAATGCATTCATTAAACACACAAGTCCCCGGAAAGCGTGGCGAAAGATTACGAAACAACTGCAAAAAAAGCCCTACGAAAGACAGAAATGCAGTCCATCATAATTATTGTTACTAATAAATACAAGTTTGCTGGTCTCTGCTGATGATTGGACTCTATTTCGACTTTATTAATCATTTAATTAATTTTTTCATTTATCATGTTATTAATAATAACGAAACATTATTTGTGACCCTGGATCACAAAACCAGTCATAGCACGGGTATATTTACAGCAATAGCCAACAATACATTGTGTGGGTCAAAATTATTGATTTTTTTTTTATGCAAGAAAAAATTAGGATATTAAGTAAAGATCATGTTCCATGAAGATATTTTGTAAATTTCCTACAGTAAATATATCAAAACTTAATGTTTGATTAGTAATATGCATTGCTAAGAACTTAATTTGGACAACTTTAGAGGTGATTTTCTCCATATTTTGATTTTTTTTTTTCTTTTTTTCAGATTCCAGATTTTAAAATTATTATTTATTGACCTTTTAAATGTTGTTTATATCTCAATTTCATTCTCAATTATATATTTAATATAATTCAATAATATTTATAATATGTATTTTTTTAATAATATACATGTATTAATAATAAAATATAATAATACAAATTTATAAATTTGACTCCTCTGTTTTAGAAATTCAAAGTCAGTGAGTCATGCTGAATAATTTTATTATTTTATTAATTATTTTATTTAATACAAAATATTTTTAGATTTATTATAATTGTATATGTATGATTATGCTTTTCTTATTAAATAAATGCTGCCAATAAATTTCAAATATAATTTTAAAAATTTAATTAATTAAATTTAGTTAGTAATAAATGACTCTTGTGTTCCTTCTTGTGGAACACAAGAAGTTTTTTTCATTGAAATGTCTCAGTGTTCATTATGTTCCCTATTTTTGTTTATTTATCATTATATACCTAAATATCAGAGATCATTTCTACATTTGATCCACTTTTAAATACTTGTTTATTGTTCACTGGTGTTTATTTATTATATTGCTGCTCTCACATTGTTTTATGTACACAGTTAAACTAAAACTATTGTTGTTTTTCAGGTTACAGTGCTCTATACTGCTCACCACCTCTATAAAAAAAATAATTTTTTTACTCAGACATTTCTAGTAAATGTAACAAATAATTGCACAGAAATGGCGAATAACATATAAAGTAAAAATTGTAAATTTAATGACTGAAATTTTTTTTATTTTTTTTTTTTGGAAAACATGCTCTTCTTCTTCTTTGTTTTATTTACAATTATGGTTATTTTACTTTTTTTTTTTTAACCAGTCTGATACCAAAATGTCCTTATTTTTAACAGTCTGATGAAATAACGGGTTGAAACTAGGTGAAATTGCTTCCCAGATAATTCTGGCTCTAGCTTTGTACTGCACATGGTGGCAAACGTAATAAATTCAGGTAATTCATGTGTTCAAGTCATGCCAGAAGTTTGTATGTTGGTAAGTTGTGATTTATGACATCAGATGCGTTCAAGTCACTTTGGTCACTTTTTTCTATTCTAAGTATACAGTACTATCATGTTTTATACATGTAACTTAGCTAGTTTTATTGTAAATGAAAAAAAAAAAAAGCAGTTGTATACATTGCACCAAAATTACAACCAACTACAATCGTTGCATCCATTGTGTCCGCCATGTTTTCTCACTAACACGCCCCCAGCTTGGAAACTCTGGGCTCTAAGAAATCTGTTTCCCAATCGTAATTACGACGCTGAGGCTACGTTCAACTGTGGTTAAGTAAATCTGATCTTTGTGGCACAACTTGGACGCACCAGTACTGTGCACAGGATAAACGCTGCAGAAATGCTAGCATTGCCAGCATTGCCAAACATAAGCGGTGTGTTGGGATTAACAAACGAGAACCACTAAAACAAAATGCAGAATAAGACCAGCATGTGCTTTTATTGGGTCACAGCGTCCTAGACACACACTCGCTCATGGAAAACCAGGTCACACACACACACATAGGCCAGGTGTCTACTGCAGACGTCTAAGAAAGTGAAACTGGTTAGTCTACCTTAACACCAGAAGTATTTGCTCCTTAGCACACTGTTAATAACTACAAAGAGCATGTAGACACAGGTATTTCACTGTAATGATGACCAAGACTGTCCTACACACTCACATCGGTGTGAATCTGAGAGGTCACGTGGCTTAGACACCGATTTGCGTGTGATTTTGAACCACAACAAATCACAATCAAATCAGGCCGTGGCACTGACGTCATCACGCGAGCTAACTGTCAATCACTCAACGGCTAACATCCTGTTCATTTTCCTGTCATTGTGTAAATAATCAAGTTCCGAGCAAAAACGTTAAGCGCCTGAGATTTCTCAAAGCCCGTTAAGCTCTTTTATAGAAGACTTTAATTTGTAGTACAGCACAAACTGATTTATTTGTAAACTTACGCAGTTAACACTGTAACGTTACTAGCTGCAACGTCGGCCACACACCAAGAAGCACGAGCTCGCGCAGCGCGCTCCCACGGACGACAGTGTGCGCGCTTTTCAAATATTAACTAATGTAGGTTTATTACAGCCTCTGAGGAATGTTATACAGTTACAAAAAGCGGTTATATATGCACAGCCCGGATATAGAACCGTTTTATCTATTTGTCACCGTCACCAACTTGCAAGAACTCACTGAAAGTGTCAGTAACTAATTTTACCTCTTTCCACGTTAATTTTTCTACTCAGGTAAGATCTCGCGGATTCAAGTTTGCCCTAAACCACGGGCGGAACCATGAACGCGCCGCTCGGCCCAGTTTCCAGCGAGCAATGACGTAATGAGCCCCGCGAAACGTCACTCGTCTGGAGACGCGTACAATGACATCATGCTGGCCTAGCACTGCATTCTACTCTGCGCAAATAACGATTTTTTGTGTCATCAATGCATTTCCGCGTGTCGCGGACCCCGTTGAGGCCCACGCGGGCCGGTGTTCCCTGAGCTCGAGCACTTCCTGAAACTCACCGCGTCCGTTCTCGCCGATCTGACGCGTAACAGTTTATTAGTTCCCCCGTTTGCACGCTACAACGATGAAGCGTTGCGATTTCTCTCGCAGAAGTTTGAAAGTGCAGCAAAATCAGGTCGCGTCAGGGAGTCCCACCCAGCGGCGCTCTGCGCGCTTCCTGCTTCTCCTCGCCGCGTCTGAATGGACCTGCGGAGTGAACGCAACAAATCGAACCGGTGCCGTGCGGCTGGTTTACCTGCTAATCAGATGCAGACGCTCGGAGTTCGGGTTGTGAGAAACTCCAGGGACTCAGTGTGGATCCGTGTCGCTGCGCTCCAAACTTCCCTTTTCAATCCACAGCAACTGCGCACAAGTTCGCTCCGTTCTTTCTTTTCTTTTTTTTTTTCTCCTTTCTTCCTCTTCCCTCCCTCTTCTTCCACTCGGTAGTTGAACTCCGTCCTGCTGTAATGGTTCGGGGTGCGGTCCCGGCGGGGCGGAGTCTGCGCCGCGCGTCACCGCCCATCATCCAGCCCTTCCGCCAATCACAGCACGCTCACTCTACATTCCCAAGCGACTCGGCCAATCATGAGCGATGTGTGGGCGTGTCGAAGCGGTAAAGTTCTCCTCACAGGGTGAACTTGAAATAGTTGGGCCGCAGGGGCCCGTATGTGTGTTTAATGTCTGAGGTATGTGCGCGACTTTGTGCTTTTGTGACCATATAAGTCGCCGGACCGTGTTTACACACACATACACACACATAGAGGAATGTCTGGAATCAGGAAATTTCTTCACAAACACTTTCTTTTAATAAATAATGAGTGCCAGTGTTGACATGCATTCCACAATATGACACGTTTATTTTACTATTTCCATTCAAATATTTATGTTTACATAGTTTATTTTACTACTTTAAAAGTTTGTTTTAGTATAGCAACAGATCTATCTGTCTGTCTGTCTGTCTATCTATCTATCTATCTATCTATCTATCTATCTATCTGTCTGTCTCTCTGTCTGTCAGTCTGTCTATCTATCTATATCGGTAATTCTATCTTTCATTATTTATTCGTCTGTCTATCTATCTAATTATATCTTTCATTATCTATCTATCTATCATACATAAGTACATCTTACATACATTTATGTCGTTCATTCTCTTTCATTAAAATAAATTAATATTGAAACATTACCGATAGATAGACAGACAGACAGATAGACAGACTGATAGATAGATAGATCAATAAGATCTGTCTGTCTGTCTGTCTATCTATCTATCTATCTGTAATTTTTAAATATTAATTAATTTTTATTATATGCATTTTATTGTTATATTGAGTCTAGAATATTTAAACTGGATAAACCGCTTCCTGCTGTGAGCTGTAAACACAAATTGACGCTCATTCAAAACATCCTAAACATGAAAAATCAAGATAAAAACATGCAAACACGCAAAACCTGAATGCTATCTGCACATCTTACTGTAGAAGTACACAAATAAATGCACGCGGATGCCTTGATCAGGTGTTTGCTCTGTTATATAGCATCATTACGTTATTGTCATATTATTATTACTTTTTTATTATTATTATTATGTATTCATTTCAAACGGAATATTAACTAATTGATTATTTCTCATATGTAAATTATTTTGGATTTAATAATAAGTACAAATGCAAATGTGACTGTGTGTTATAGTTATAGCCAAGCACCGATTAAACACGTGTGAACGCGCGCACGCATGAATGATCGAATGCGGGAGGCTGGTGCGTCTCCAGGCTGCACGCTCGACTGAAGTATCCGAGGAATGCGGAATGATGATCCAGGGAAAACGACGGAAAGACCTGCCAGGAGTATTTTATCAGCGTGTGAGGAATGTTTGTTGAAGCCTGCAGTCGCCCCGAATCACCGCGAACCCTCCGCTCGGGACGCGCTCGGCGATATGTCGGAAAAATCAATACATCGCTCTCGGGCCGTTCACTCAGCGCTGATTGGGCAACTACAGGAATTCCAAACGCAAAGTCAAAGGTCTCTGACTGAGCGATGCCAGATGCAGTGAGACAGACAGTGGGAGAGAGAGACAGATTACCAAATAAGGTCACTTCTGACCTCTCTCTCTCTCTCTCTCTTCTCCTCCTCCTCCTGTAGGTTTGACCCGCTCGGCTTCTGCAGTTGTGTGTGTGCCGCCCGCTTTGGGTGTGTCCCGGCCGCTGGGTGTGTTCCCATATAATGGCACACAAACAGACTTTCTCTGTGAGTGCCGTCGCTGCAGCAACCTCACCTTACATTACAGTGTTTGAGAACTTATCTGTGAGTTTAAACCACAATAAATTAGTTATCCGTGCCAGAATTCTTTGCGCAACCCCAACGCGTTGGTTCCCATGCATGAGTGATCTTCTGGCGCTCGTGTGTGTGTGTGTGTTTGTCCTTAAATGGCTCCAAACAAAACCTCGAAATAATTAAAAACATCAGCATCAACAAAAGAGCAAGAAAAGGCCGACGCATCCCGTCCTCCCTTCCCGCCTTCCTCCAATGAGCGCGCAGGAAGCGTGATAAGACGCTTATTGACGCACTCGCTTCGGGAATGTTCACCAGAGGTTCCTTTTTCTTGTGAAATTTGCCCTCCTCACATCAGAAATACTCTCTGTGACACATCACAGACTGTTATAGAGAAAAAAACATCTGTGTGTGGCTGAGCAAGTATCACATTCAAAGCCTGTTTAAATGGCAAATACTGCATATGCAAATATAGATATTTACTGTAAACACCAGCTGGATTAGTGGTACTTCAGCAGAGTTTCAGACACTTAGTCACATAGCTATTAGCTTTTACATAACCATATAATAAAGATTTATATACTCCTATTGTTTTATTTTTTATATAAAATTAATTTAAAAATACCACAGACCAAACCCTAAATCAAATTCATTAAAACATACTTTAATTTATGTGTCGATTATTTGTATTAATGCTTCTTCATCAAATTATATTAAGAAATGTGTTTCATTTTACATTTACTTGCACATGTGAAAAACAATAATGAATGCAAAAATAAAAAATAAAATAAAAATGTATTTATGTATTTTAATACATTTTACATATTTGCATGACTAAATAAATGTATTAAAAATAAAAAAGTTATTTTAAAAAATTAAAACATTATTTGTACTTGTATTTTTTTACATATTTAAAAAATATTACTTTAAAATACTTTTGCACTCTCTCACAGTAGAGCGCTGCAAGAATTACATGTTTTTTGTAGGCCAAAACCTGAAAACTAGTTGTTTTAGCACTTCTGCTTTCACTGCCCTAAAGTCCACTTTCTACTTTTTTCAAAGGGCTTTTGGTTAAATGCCTGAAATAGGTCTGTGGTTAACATTGGCTCAGCATATTTTCAATTTAAACCAGATATTTTTCATATTAAAGTTTTTACTTGCCTTAAAAAAGGTGCTAGCAAGTGTCTAAATAGGACACAAACACACAAAACAGGTAAACTAATCTACTCTAGCAGTGTTGGGTAAAGTTACTTTTAAAAGTAATGCATTACAATGTTGCGTTACTCCAGATAAAAAGGTAACTAATTGTCGCCTAGTTTGTGTAGCTTAGTTACTTTTTATCAAAAGTAATGCGTTACATTAGTTTCACTCCTACGCCTCTTCACCTCACTCCAACAAGTTACAACAAAGTAACTTATTTGAAAAAAAAGTAAAAGTAATGTGTTACTTTACTAGTTACTTGAAAAAGTAATCTGATTACGTAACTCCTGGTACTTGTAATGTGACACTACTCACTAGTTGCTTTCACAGCCTGGTTGTGTTTATAATGGCACTCCTGCAAACTATCCTAACTCAAACTTTCAGGGCAAATGTTTTTAAATAAGACTGAAAGATGAGGGAAGCTTAATGCTGATGATGCTAAAGTCACACAACATGGTGTAGTTTGTTTATAGTCACATTTAGCATTTTACTTCTGTCGACTTGATTAGGCGTAAAAAAAAAGTTTAAGAAGATTATCATGATAAAATGTGTAAGAATCAAAAACTCATATTGGATTTTTGTTGAGGGAACCTGGGTGATGTTAACATCTACGTTAGTCTACAAAAACACATTGTCACTGATTGGCTATTGTTCATTCCTCCTTTCTCACTGGTGTGCAAACTTTAAGACTAGTCAGCCAGATTTGAAACTACAAGTGTACTACAAGAGCAAATATCAAAGGCGACCAGCTCGAGTCATGTAGTGTCGGTTAGCTTCAAACAAACATCTGGGGACAACCGTCTTTCACAAACTATAGCGGAATAAATACACAAAGTGTTATCGTTAGCATCTGAGGTATGTAGCCTAGCGAGAACAACGCAAGTAAGCACTTTTTTGCTTTAAAGTCAAAGAGCCTGAGAAAAAGTCATTAAACATGAGCAAGGGAAAAGTGACGGAGTGTGAAAGAAACGAGAGCGCAGGAATTCTGCAGCGGCGCTTCATCAGCGTGTCTCACTCGCGCTGTTTTTGCCTTATATGGTCACAGAGGACTGTGGTGAGAGAGAGAGAAAGAGAGAGAGTGGGAGAGGGAGAGGAAGAGAGAGAGAGAGAGAGGTGGAGGTGTGGTCTATTGTTTGAAAGCGGAAGAGGTGTAGAGTTTCTCTTCCGTCATTCTTTCACCTTCTGCCCGGTTGTTTTGTCGGAGGTCTGAGTAACGCAACAATGCTCCATTCAGCAGCACATTTACCGCCAATCACTGCTGGATACTTTACCAGTCATCCCGGTCCAGTGCAGATGGGTAGTTCTTTGACTTACTCAGCACTTTCTACTCGGACAAAAGCGTCAGGTTAATCAGAAGTCTTAGCTTTTTAATCTGAGACCTTGTCTAAGCTGCTCAGATATTTCTCATTTCATTTAGTTTCACTTTAAGTACTAAAATAATAAAATCTTTATAGACAACAAAAGTTCTAAAAATGAAATTACAAAATAAAAAACTAATTTAAAATATCAAAGCAACAGTATATCAGGGATGCAAAAATAACAGTTTCTCTTTTGAGAGGAAGCTCTTGTGGCTGGTGTGAGGTGATGATATCATGTGCGGTCAGGTAATGGCAGGTTGTGATTGGTAGCTGGAGTTCAGCTGGATGACATCATGCAGCAAGAAGAACCGCAGCTCAGATGTGTGAGGAACGCGGTGACGCGATGGCGTCATTACAGAAGCGAAATCTGGAAACATCAGTTACTTGTAAAACATCTGCTGTAATTATAGGTACACATGTCGCTTGGGAAAATCATATAACTGATACTTTGAGAAAGATGCTATAATGAGACTTGTTTGAGGTTAACATGATGTTGATTTTTTTTTTTTTAAAGTTGACAGCTTATAGCTGACATTTCACGAGTTTTGCAGTTCATCTTTAGTAAATATGTCCGGAGGAAATTTGAGTTGTGAAAGTTGCAAATCACACAGCACGAGGTCATTTGTCTCAAAAGAGCAAGACAACTGATGATATACCTGCAGCCGCTGACAGACCGTTATTAGCATCTTACGTAAAGCACACCTGGTGAACTGCATCACTGCACTGCAATGTCGTGCCTGAACGCAACCTGTTTGAGACACGCAGCTTTCTCCTTATGACTGTATGACAGACTGATCGGAGAAAGAGTCCCACCGTTGTTATTTAGGCTACTAATCCTTTAGTAAAAAAAAGAGCCTCGAGCTGAACTAAAACAAGATCCACCTCTCTAGAGCTTCAGGCGCGCTCCACAAACAGACCGAAAACCAGTGTTGGAATTGAGGGACGGTCCCGGACTTTCCATACGGGATAAATGACCCCGCTAAAAATAATCCTGGGGTCCCCTATTGTTTTAATAAAAGTACATCACTAGAAACACAAAACTATTTATTTAATTACTGCGCAGAGACGACGCAACATTGTTAGTCATTTTGTCCAAGTTTTGTAGGTAATCACGCTGAAAACTCACTCAAGTGCGCCACACGCTGTTTTCTGAAGGAACGTACTGGGATTTTATAGTAGAACAGAAGTTGTGAAAGATTACATTTTCAAATAACTGCTTTCTATCTTGATATATGTTGAAATGTAATTTATTTATGTGATCAAAGATGAATTTTTTGGATCATTACTTTAGTCTCCACTGTCACGTGATTCTTCAGAAATCATTCTAATATGTGACCCTCGACCACAAAACCAGCCACAAGTGTCAGTTTTTCTAAATTGAGCTTAATACATCATCTGAAAGTTGAATAAATAAGCTTTCCATTGATTTATGGTTTGTTAGGGTTGAACAATATTTGGCCGAGATACAACTATTTCAGTATATGGAATCTGAGGGTGCAAAAAAGTCCAAATATTGAGAAAATCGTCTTTAAAGTTGTCCAAATTAAGTTCTTTGCAATGCATAATACTAACTAAAAATTAAGCTTTGAAATATTTACAGTAGGAAATTTACAAAATATCTTCATGGAACATGATCTTTTGGCATAAAAGAAAAATCGATCATTTTGACCCATACAATGTATTTTTGGCTATTGCTACAAATAAACCACAGCGACTTAAGACTTAAGACTTAAGGTTTTGTGGTCCAGGGTCACATATGCCGATTTGCTGCAGTTTTACTATCATTATTACCTATTTAAGTTGTATTAATTATTTTAAAATTTTCTGCTTCCAATTTAATTTTGGTAAAAAAAGTTTAGTAATTTGGTTGTTTGTGATATTTTGATTATTTTTTAATATGTCTATATATTCTTGTTTTTAATTTATTTTATTTTTTAATTAAAAAAAAATTTTCACTTTAGTTTTAGTTAAACCAAATGGATTTTCCCAGCAACTAGTTGAAATAAAATAAGTTTAACTTTTTTTTTCCAAGTAAGAAAAATTAATTGTTTTATGGTTTTAGTTAACTATAATAGTCCTTTTGATCAATTTAATGCATCCTTACTAGGGCTGTGTGATTAATCGCATTCAAAATGAAAGTTTTACACACTGTAAAAATATTTTCATTCACATAAATAAAAAATTTTAGGGTAATGGTTCACATCTATATTTTATAATTTTAGCCAATGAAAAATAAATAACTTGCCCTAAACAATATTTTCTATGTCTATGAAAACTATTTTATAAAACTTAACACAAAGTATATTTTTCTTGTTGAACAAAGTCAATTAATTTAAATTCTTTTTTTGTTTAGATCAAAATAATATTGTTTAGAACAAGTTATTTATTTTTCATTGGCTAAAATTATAAAATATAGATGTGAACCATTACCCTAAAATTTTTTAATTAGTTGAATGAAAACATTTTTACTACATCAGTTGTTTTACTACTCCAATTTGTTAAACTATAAAATTAAGAAAAACAAAACAAAGCGATATGCAATATTCTGTTTTATTTTAATTCAAATCCAAATGTTAATTTAAAAACACAACAAAACACAACGTTTTTCTGAAAACGTTTCCACATAAAACATGAAAACACTAGTTTAACAAACTTTTTATGGTTTTATTCCACTCTCAGTTCACAATTTTGGCACTACTGAATTTTAGGTGCTAACTCACCTTTTCTGAGGTTGAGCATTTTACCTGCTGAGTAAAATATAAAGTGCTTTTCATACACTTAGTCCAGGTGCAGGGCATAAATCAGTCTGAAAACAATGGACACAGAAGGCCTGAGATCGGTCAGTCCATCAATTACAAAATTTTCTTCCAAGATGATTTCCACTCTAGATGGGTTTTGAGCTGTGGACTTTCTTGATCAACGCTGAGAATTCGTACTGGAGTCTGTCTTATCAGCTGCATCCTAACAGAGGAAGAAACAGATTGACAAAGACATTATGAATAATTTTGAGTTCTACAAGGACATGAACACTTTTCCCAAGTTAGAATCTTGTAATTATGGCGATTGCAACATGGGATGAATGCACTTACATACCTGGTTTACTGTAAGAAGAGCTGGCCTTTGAATTATCATCTGGGTGACGTCAGGCTTGTCATTGACAACTTTTCTGTGAAGAGCAAAAGTTCGTAAAAGAGCAAATTAGTCTTTATAAGGGCATCTGACTTAATGGTTTGCATTTAATTGTGCAGTGTGCTAGTCAATAAAGTGATCATCCTCAGAGTCAGAACAGGGGGCTGTTATTTTTATTTATTGGATTTATTTAAGTTGCATTTTTTTTTGTATACTTTTATATTTGGACTGGTAATAAAGTCAAATAATTGCATGTGAGAGACAAAGGGCTTACCTTAGCCTGACAGTTAGCCTGCTCTGGACCAGGTTAGTTTCCCAGCATAAGTTGCCAGAGTTACTGAGCTTGAGCTATGGTAAATTTGCTTTCTGAAACCAAATCAAGTGACAATAAGTCAGACTAACTGAAATAAGCCTGGCTTATTTGGTAAACCTGTTTTATGAAACAGCCCCCAGGTCTCAGTTAATCCACGACATACAGCTGATCTGGAGTTTTGGTATGACGGTGGCATAAGTGTACAGTTTTTGTGCATAAAGTGATTTAAATGTATGTACATGTCTGATGTAAACAAGGAAATTATTCCGTTCTTGTATAAGTTCTATGTTTGAACATCAGGGTTTCACAGACAGGGCTTAGCTTAAGTCAGGACTATGCCTTAGTTAAATCAGGATATTTAAATAACTTTTATAAAAAGGCCTTAAAAACTTTACTGGTGTGCATCTTAAGACAAGACAATGGCACTGACATATTTTAAGATGCCTCAGTAAAGATATTTTCAGTTAAGACTGCTTGAACATGCATTTTAGTCTGAGACTAGCCTTAAGTCTTGTCTGTGAAAACGGGGGTATAATGTTTAACACAGCTGTGCTCTCTTATAACAGTTATGTGGATCATACTTACACTTCCAGAGCATCTCTTCTATTTCTTGTTCCCTCCAAAACAAGACAGTCATTAAGAGGGCTCTCAGCCTAGATAGAACAGAAGTATAATCATCCGTTTATATCATACCGTTAATTAACTTAAACGTACTCTTTCAAACAATAGCCATGTCTCAAATAAACGTGGTAAATTATTGCACTCACCATATTAGCTCCACCATTGTCTCTCCTCCGCTGAAATCGCGGCTGCGGTATGAGTAAAACCAGTTTACACTCCTCACAAACAACTTCGAGTGAAACAAAGGAATAGGCGAAAAAACGTCACGTTTACTCGCTGGTCCGGCGTTCAAGCGCGGGTCTGTCCCGCTGCAGGCGAGTGAGAAAACCAACTAGCTAACGGAGAAACGTCCCATCATTTAAACAAACAACCATTTCTGCCGAGCACAAACCGTTTTTTCGTGGGAAAGAAAGAACGATACAATGTAAATAGCGGAAAAGAACGTCCATAGAAGTATCTAAAACAAAATTTCCACCTTCTCATCCAAAGCTCCTTGAACTCTCACAGTGGCAGAAATGGCGTCGGTAACTGACTCACTGCACCAGTGTGGGTGAGAGGTGGTCAGGAGATGAATTAATAATTTTAATTTAAGTTAATTAACTTAACCTTGATATTTTACATTTGTCACACGCACCGGATCACGTGAGGTCACGAGGACCCGGAAGTAACTTCACGCAGGTATTTAAGCAGGAAGCAGGTGTTGTTTGGCACCAGACATTGAGCTCATGCTCGCATCATCGTCAGGTCCCTTCAACTTCGTCACTCACGTGAGTAAACTCTCTGCTCTTCGGAGCGCTTATTTGCCTGTGTGTGCGTGTGAGAACGCGGATTTCTTGGTGGAAATCTCTACTCCTTATCGGAGTGTTCTCAGACCAACTGCGTGATTTACCTGCTCACTCGTGTGTTTCCGCGTTTGAGTTTTCCGTCACGCTACAAGGGGACACATCTCGAACCTTTCATTTCTCGTCAAGCCTCCGTGACAGAATGTCTGGTCCCGAAATGGTCCCGGCGGAGCTGGAACAATTGTGGGGTGTGATTCAGCAGCAGTCGGGGGAAATCCTCAGTCTGCGGCAGGAGCTGGTGGGGCTGCGGGCGGAAGTCAACGCGCTGCGCGCCGAGACCGCGGGTTTTCGGCAGCAGTGCGAGACGCTCCAGTCCGACCTCACCGCCCTGCAGGCGGACTATGATGACCTGGCTGCTGCGCAGATCGCCCCCGCAGATCCAGGCCGCCCCGCCCATCAACCCAAGATCGCACTGCCGGAGAAATGGGATGGATCCGGAACCCGGTGCGATGTACTTTTAACTAATCTCTCCCTTCTGTTTGAGTTCCAGCCAGCACGTTATCCATCAGATCGCAGCCGGATTGCTCTCCTCGTCTCTCTCCTCACCGGGCAGGCAGCAGAGTGGGCTGCGGCGGTCTTGAAAGCTGACGGGATCGCGGCTCACTCGTATCCCGAGTTCACCACCCAGCTCAAGGCCGCCTTCCAACATCCTGAGAGCGAGGTGGAGGTGGACTCTTGTACCATCTAAGGCAGGGCGAGCGCAGCGTCAGCAAATACACCATGGACTTCCGTACGCTCGCCGTCCAAACCAAATGGAGCGACGCGGCACTCCGCACAGCCTTCTACGAGGGCTTATCTAACCGTCTGAAAGACGAACTGGCTGTGCGTGAGTTGCCGGCCACCCTGGAGGACATGATCCAGCTCGCCCTCCGGGTGGATCAGCGAATGAATCACACTAAACGCTCTTTCCATGTCTCCACAGGCTCCACCCTCCGTCACCGTCATCTGGATCCACCCGTCACCCACGCTGTCGCTGCGCCATCTGCACCTCCACCGGCCGCTCCAGAGGCCCACTCATCCGGAGCCGGGGAACCCATGCAGATAGGGCGCACCTCCCTGACGGCAGCAGAAAGGGCTCGACGCTACCGCGAAGGTCTCTGTGCCTATTGCGCCTCCCCAGACCACCACCGCGCTATCTGCCCTCTGCGTCCGGGAAACGGCCAGACCAGGTGAAGAGGGGGAGGTCTTCATCTGGTACCGCTGCCATCAAATCCTGTCCCGCCATTTCCCGGCTGCTCCTTCAGGTATCAATCCTCATGGGCCACCAACGGATCGTGACCACCGCATTTGTTGATTCAGGTGCGGCTGGGAACTTTATCGATCAGGCTTATGCCGCCCAGTTGGGGATTGAGACTGAGGTGTTATCCCAGCCTCTAAATATCACAGCCATTGACGGTTGCCCCCTCAACTTCAGTCCCGTCACCCAACGCACTAAAGAGCTTCACCTTCAAATCGACAATCACTCAGAGAAAATTCACCTCTACATCACCGCCATCACGTCACCGCCGATCATCCTGGGGCACCCCTGGCTCATCAAGCACGATCCCTTCATCTCCTGGACCACCAACCGCATCGTCCACTGGGGGGCGACCTGTCAGGAGCTCTGTCTCCGGGCGGAGGCTGGGACGTGTTCCGGGGAGTCCGGGGTCCCCGATGTCAAGCTGGAGGAGATTCCCGCTCCGTACCGCGACTTGGCCGAGGTCTTTAGTAAGGGTCGCGCTGCTCGCCTACCACCTCACCGCCCCTACGACCTTGCTATTGACCTCGTGCCGGGCGCGGTGCCTCCCCGCGGTCATCTGTACTCCCTGTCGGCCGCGGAACACCAGGCGATGGAGGAGTACGTGGCGGAAGGACTCAGGGCCGGCACTATCCGTCCTTCCAGCTCACCGGCGGCCGCGGGCTTCTTCTTCGTGAAGAAGAAGGACGGGGGTCTTCGGCCATGCGTTGACTATCGGGGGCTTAATCAAATTACCATCAAGAACCGTCACCCACTACCTCTCACTAACACCGCCCTGGACGCCCTCTCTGGTGCCCGCTTCTTCACGAAGCTGGACCTACGGAGCGCATACAACTTGGTCCGCATCCGGGAGGGTGATGAGTGGAAGACGGCCTTCATCACCCCCACTGGTCACTACGAGACCCTGGTTATGCCGTTTGGTCTGTGCAACAGTCCGTCCGTCTTTCAACAATTCATCAATGACGTTCTCCGGGACATGCTGGGTCGGTGGTGCTACGCTTACCTGGACGACATCCTCGTATATTCCAAGACGCTCGAGGAACACACCCAGCATGTCCGAGCAGTACTCAGAAGGTTGCTGGCCCACCAGTTGTACTGCAAGTTGGAGAAATGTGCCTTTCACCAGCACACCACCACATTCCTCGGCTTCGTGATATCATCTCAGGGTGTGGCCATGGATCCCCAGAAGCTGGAGGCTGTGCGCTCGTGGCCCCTACCTACGTCGCTCAAACAGCTCCAACGTTTTCTGGGGTTCGCCAATTTCTACAGGCGATTCATCCAGGGCTTCAGCGCAACTGCGGCACCTCTGACTGCTCTCACCAAACCATCACGTGGAGACTTCCAACTCACACCTGAAGCCGTTCAAGCCTTCAAGAAGCTATGTCACCTGTTCACCACCGCTCCGGTTCTCATTCATCCTGACCCGACTAAACCCTTCGTTGTCGAAGTGGACGCTTCCGATGTGGGCGTAGGAGCGGTCCTTTCGCAACGCGGTCCAGACGAGAAACTACATCCCTGTAGTTTTTTCTCGAGGAAGTTCAATCCCACACAGCAGCGTTACGGGATAGGGGACCGTGAACTGTTGGCCATCAAGTGGGCTCTAGAAGAGTGGCGTCACTGGCTCCAGGGCGGCAGCGACCCATTCACCGTCTGGACCGCCCACCAGAACCTCACCGTCATCCGCCAGACCAAACAGCTTAACCCCAGGCAGGCGCGGTGGGCTCTATTCTTCGAGCACTTCAATTTCCAGCTCTCATACCGGCCCGGCTCGAAGAATACGAAAGCAGACGCCATCTCACGCCAACACCAAAGAGACACCACCTCCTCGGATCCCGCGCCTGTCCTGCCTCCACACATCATCCTGGCTCCTCTCCAGTGGGGGTTAGAAGAGAGAGTCCGCCAGAGTCACAGCCAGACCCCTCCTCCACCCGAAACCCCCGCTGGGCGCCTCTTTGTGCCCGACCATCTCCGCAGAGAGGTTCTCCAGTGGGGGCACGATTCCACCTTGGCAGGTCACCAGGGGGTCCAGAGGACGATCTCGTTTATCGGCAGGGCGTTTTGGTGGAAGACGTTGAGGAGAGAAGTACAGGAGTACGTCCAGGCATGTAACATCTGCGCTCGCTCCAAGACCATCAACTCACCTTCCACCGGCGAGCTGCAGCCCCTCCCCATCCCCAAGCGCCCCTGGAGTCACATCTCGGTTGATTTCGTCACTGGACTCCCTGACTCGCAGGGCAAGAACACCATCCTGACCATTGTGGATCGTTTCTCTAAGGCTGTGCACCTGGTGGCTCTCACCGGACTCCCCTCGGCCAAGACCACCGCGGAACTCATACTCGAACACGTAGTCCGCTTGCATGGGTTCCCCAAGGACATCGTCTCGGACAGAGGGCCCCAGTTCACGGCCAAGTTCTGGCAGGCCTTCTGCCGTCTGGTCGGTACCACCTCCAGCCTATCGTCCGGTCACCATCCTCAGACGAACAGCCAGACGGAGCGGGCCAACCAACAACTGGAGCGCTTCCTTCGATGTTTTGCGGGTGAACATCAGCGCTCCTGGGCGCGCTACCTCGTCTGGGCTGAACTATCTAACAACCTGCACACCTCCTCGGCTACCAATCTAAGCCCTTTCGAGGTATGCTACGGGTACCAACCCCCAGTGTTCGAACATCAAGAACCGGAGGTTGATGTCCCGTCCGCCCAACAGTTGGTCCGCCGGTGCCGGCGGCTCTGGAACCACGCTCGGACTGCCATCCAGAAGGCCAATCGTCGGTACACCATTCAACACCGCCGCCGGCACCCTCCGGGACGATTGTTCCATGTAGGTGACAGGGTCTACCTCTCCACCCGCAACATCAACCTAAAGACAGAGACCAAAAAACTCACTCCACGATTCATCGGACCCTACAAGATCACGCACCGACTAAACCCTGTCACCTTCCGGCTCCAGCTGCCTGCCTCTCTCCGGATCCATCCTGTATTTCATCAATCACAACTTAAACCTGTCTTCTTCTCCCCTCTGTCTCCCCAGGTCACTGCACCTCCCCCGGTCCGGATCATTGACGGTGGTCCTGCGTACACCGTCCGGCGGATCCTTGACTCGCGAACCCGGGGCCGTGGCACCCAATATCTCGTTGATTGGGAGGGCTACGGTCCGGAGGAGCGTTCTTGGGTCCCTGGGCGGTTCATCCTGGATCCAGCCCTCATCCAGGACTACCGTCGTCGGGTATCCTCCGCCCCGGGACCGTCAGGCGCCGGTCCTGGAGGGGGGGGTACTGTCACACGCACCGGATCACGTGAGGTCACGAGGACCCGGAAGTAACTTCACGCAGGTATTTAAGCAGGAAGCAGGTGTTGTTTGGCACCAGACATTGAGCTCATGCTCGCATCATCGTCAGGTCCCTTCAACTTCGTCACTCACGTGAGTAAACTCTCTGCTCTTCGGAACGCTTATTTGCCTGTCTGTGTGCGTGTGAGAACGCGGATTTCTTGGTGGAAATCTCTACTCCTTATCGGAGCGTTCTCAGACCAACTGCGTGATTTACCTGCTCACTCGTGTGTTTCCGCGTTTGAGTTTTCCGTCACGCTACAAGGGGACACATCTCGAACCTTTCATTTCTCGTCAAGCCTCCGTGACAACATTCGTCAAAGCAAAAATGTTTTAGTTGAGCTCTCAATTAAAAATATTTATATTTAACAATGTTTTGAACTAAAAAAATATTATTTGAAAGATAAAACAAAAAATTGTAAACTGAATTGAAAGACAAATTATTAATTGGATGAGGAACTGCTTGAAAAACTTTTTTCAGTGCATACTATACATTCTCTCTCTCTCTCTCTCTCTGTGTATGTGTATGTTTATAATGTATATATAAATACAGACATGTATGTATTTAAGAAAAATGTTACCTTTATATATTTAAATATTTATATATAATATTAATTATATGAATATAAATATATACATGTAAGTACATGTAAATATTTCCAAAATACATACTGCATGTGTGTGTATTTACATAATAAATACACACTGTATACACATCTACGTAAACAAAAGCTTTTATTTCGGATGTGATTAATTGTTTGACAGCACTAATATCACAATTTTTTATACTAGTACAGGGTTTCTACAGATATGAGCAAGTGAAATTTAAGACTTTTAAAAACCTTTTTAATATCACCTTACATGAAATTTAAGACCTAAACCTGTATTGGAAATACACATTATATTACATACATATGTAATATTTAATGTGTTCAATGTAAAAAGAAAACTAAACTTCATTGCTGTCAAAAATTATATTTATTACTTCAATATACAGTGAATTTTTCATAGCAGCAGATAATGTTCCACACAAAATATGCCGCACAAAATATTTGGTGGTGTAAACAATTTATTCTAAAACGATATATATATATATATATATATACAATTTTTTATCAGTGTTCTATCAGCTTTTACATACTTAAATCTTCATATTTTTATTTACCTTTATGAAGGCATATTTTCAACCTTTTTATATGCAAATTTAAAAAAGCAATAAATAATGTTATGAGATGTATGTTTTAACTACATTTACAATTATTGGGGGGAGGGAGGGGGTGCATACTTTTAAACATATTTATCTACCAGTAGGTGGCAGTAAGTCCCTTAATGAGTGACCTTTAATTGAGTTATTTCAACTGATTTGTTCAAAATGCTGAACCATTTAGTAACAAAACACCACCGAATGTTGCTTGGAGAATGTGCAATACTTCTGATGTGATCCTTGTTTCAGACAGTAAATATTGTGTCTAAAATGTAAGTTACTTAATAACTACTTGGCAGACTACTTGTTTATTCAACTAAAATTGCAATCCTGAGAATATTCAACAAAATAGCTCCCTTGGTATTTTTTATGAAAAAAACAAAAAACAAAAAAACTTTACTCTGTCAAATGATTGTAAACAGTCATTATGTCTGTCAGACTGAGGATATTTTAAGACTTTTTAAGGTCTTTTATTAGGAAAACGTTATTTAAGACATTTTAAGACTTTTTAAGGACCCATGGAAACCATGTATTATGCATACAATTTTTTTTTTTACAAGATATGCATGTATGTGTGTGTTTATATAAACTTTTATTCTGAATGTGATTAACCACAACTTATCATTTTGCTGCCCTAATCCTTACTTAATAAAAATAGTTTTTACTGCACCAAAATGTGTAATTAAAACAAGACTATAAGACCAGAATATGAAACACAAGCCAACACCTGTGAGTTAAATATAGTACAGTTGCTTTATTCATAATTTCATCTGACTAGTTGGTTATATTACAGTTTATATGAGTTAAAGTCTAAACAAAACCATCATCAATCCCATGCATCCTGCGCAAAATTCACAGTCAGATCCAAAAAAGAAAGAAAACCAACAGAAACAAACACACCGTGATCATCACACATGTTCACATTAGTAGGCATTCAGGTGTAAAACAGCAGAGCGAGAGGAAGCGCCCTCATGTGGACCGGATGAGGATCTGCGTCTGCCGTACCATCGATCCTTCAGTTCTCCTCCAAAGCAAAGTACAGCATTTACAGAACGTCCGAGAACACACTACTACATTTTTACCGCGGTAAAACACAATGCACTGCCACAAACCCTCTAAAAACACATAACAACATACACACGGTTAAGGAAAGCAGGAGAGATGGAGAAGCAAAGACGTTCCGGTGCAGTTTGTCTGTGTCTGTAATTAAATGTAATAGAGTTTCCAGCGGGAGGTGGGTGGGCCTAGAGGTGGGGTGAGTGACAGCTACACTATCCAATCAGCTTCTCGACAAAAGAATCCAGCTGGTCTTCATCTTTGATCCCCACAAACTGGTCGATGACATCACCGCCGCGCATAGCAATCACCGTGGGAACCGCTGACACCTACAGCAAATCAGGAACAATCAACATCCCATAATAATTTGCTGTCTGTTTATTTGGTGTCCCAGAATGATGTGCTAGTAATTGACAGTCAGTGACCATGAATATTTGACAGCTCAAAAGGGTTATTTTAGTATCACTGAGATGCTATTTTTATTAATAGAAAATATAAAAATAAACCAATTCAAGCTATGTTGTATTTAACTGTAGTTGTATTATTTTTTTTGTCACTTTATAAAAATATTTTTATGTCTATACAATTAAATTATTTTTATTTCAGTTTTAGATGTATGTATTTTAATACTAGTTAAACTAAATAAAAATGAAAAATATACTGCCTTATCAGCTAGCTGAAATGAAACAAGTTTTTATATTTTACTTTATTTCAGTTAAAGTTTTTGATTTATCTCTAGTCAAAATTTGTTTCTTCTTCATTTTCTGCTTCTTCTGGTTTTTGTTTTAGTGAACAATAATAACCCTGCTCATGAATGCTAATATTGACTAATCAGACAAGTATTTCAGAGAAATAATAATAGACATTTAGAAATAGTAGAGAAATGCATTGTATTTGCATGTATTTCTATTGTTTACATAAATGAGAACTTTACAATGTGAAAATACAATGTATTTATTTAGATTTTATTTAATTGTTTTCTTTGAGACATTGTTATTTTAGTAATATTTTAAATTAGTTTTGCTTTTATTTCATTTTAATTTTAGTTTTAGTAATTTTTTTTTTTTTTTTTGTTGTTTATAAGGTTTTTATTATTTTATTATTTTCAGTTTTAGCAATTTTAGGACCTCAAATTAAACAAAATGAAAGTATAAGATAAATTAAAATAAGTTTTTAGATTTGTGTTTTTTTTAATGGTTTTAGTTAACAATAACAACCCTGCTAAAACATGCATAATGTCAACATTTTTATGGTGGTCACGTTGTTAAAATTTAGTTCATAATCAGTTTTCACCTTATAGAAGTCCATTAACAAAATAAGTTAAGTATAAAGCTGAAAGTGTGATGTTAAGGGTGTTTTTCAAGATGTCCTGGAGTTTGAGGGATGATTCAAATGAATTAAATTAATTGGATGTGAAAATGAAAGTGATTCAGTTTGAGATTTAATAAGTTTTTCAACATTTACCACAAGACTAAACCTATCATATACTTCAGCCTCGTTAATGCTGAGGAGATTGATGTAAAAATGACTAATAGCTGATGTGTGTTTATGTTTGAAGGAGAAGTCCACTTCCAAAACAAACATTAACATATAATGTACTCACCCCCTTGTCATCCAAGATGTTCATGTCTTTCTTTTTTCAGTCATAAAGAGTAAAAAAAGACGAGCGTTTGGCATTAAAAAGTATATAAGTTGTATTCTTTTTATGAAAATAACAGATCGTTTTGCTAGATAAGACCCTTTTTCCACAGCTGAGATCATTTACAACCACATTTGGGATCGTTTGAAGCACTGAATAAACTGCATTTCGGAAGTTCAAAATCGGGGCACCATAGCAGTCCATTATATGGAGAAAAATGCTGAAATGTTTTCCTCAAAAAACATCATTTCTTCTCGACTGAAGGAAGAAAGACATAAACATCTTGGATGACAAGGGGGTGAGTACATTATATGTGAATCTTTGTTTTGACTTCTCCTTTAAGAGGCAGTTCAGGTCTCGTACCAGATTTATTTAGGCATTATTTATACAAGTAAACTATTTATTCATATTTTAAATTTGCTTCTATTTTAATTTTCAGTTGACTTAATTTATAGTAATTTTATTTTGTGCTTTTGTTATTTTTATTTAGTTTTTGTGCCTAATTTAAATATTTAGGTTTAATTATTTTTTTATTTCAGTTCTAGTTTTAATTTATTTCCAGTTATTGTAGTGCATAAAACAAATTCAAATGACAAACACACACAACCAAATTCAGGTTTAACTTATTTCAGTTAATTTCCAAAGCAACATTTACCTTTTTTCTATTTTAATATATAAATACACTACCAGTCAAAAGTTATTGAACAGTAAGATTTGTAATGGCTTTTAAAAGTCTCTTCTGCTCAACAAGCCTGCATTTATTTGATCCAACATACAGTAAAAACAGTGCAATTATGAAATATTTTTACTATAATAAAATAAAATAACTGCTTTCTATTTGAATATATGTAAAAATGTAATTTATGCCTGTGATTTCAAATTATCATCTTATTATCACTGTTTAAAATTTGTTGCAGCTTAATATTTCTGTGGAACCAGTGATGCATTTTATCTTTTTTAGCATTACAAATGTCTTTACTCTCTTTTTTGATCAATTTAATGCATCCTTACTAAGGCGGCAAAACAATTAGTCATGACTAATCACTTTCAAAATGAAAGTTTGTTTACATACTATATGTGTGTGTACTGTGTATATTTATATATAAATACACACATGTACATGTATACATTCAGAAAAACTGCTAGATTTATATATTAATTATTTCTGTTAGTACTGTCAAACGATTAATCACGATTAATCACATCCAATAATTTTTTTTTACAATCTTTTTTTTTTGTTACTATATATATATATATATATATATATATATATATATATATTTTTTTTTTTACAAAATATGTGTGTACTGTGTTCATTTATTATGTATATATAAATACACACATATACATGTATATTTTAGGAAAAAATTGTTAGATTTATATATATTTATGCCGTCAAACGATTAGTCATGATTAATCACATTCAAAATAAAAGTACATATAAAAAAGTAAATATAAATACACACATGTATATATTTAAGAAAAAATGTTATGTTTATATATTTTAAACATTTATATATAATATTATATGAATATAAATATATACATGCAAGTAGATTTCAAAGCTGATTTTTTAGTGTCATTACTCCAGTCACATGATCATTCAGAAATCATTTTAATATTTTGATTTGCTGCTCAAAAAAAAACATTTTTTTATTATTATTATTGTTGAAAACAGCTGAGTAGAGTTTTTTCAGGTTTCTTTGATGAATAGAAAATTCAGAAAAATAGTTCTCTGAAATAGAAATCTTTTGTAACATATAAATGTCTTTATCATCACTTTTGATCAATTTAAAGCATCCTTGTTAAATAAAAGAAAAAAAAAGATGTAGACTCCACGTTTTTGAATGGTTTAGTGTATAATGTTACAAAAGCTTTTTATTTCAGATAAATGCAGATTTTTGAATCTTTCTATTCATCAGAGAATCCTGATAAAAATGTACTCAACTGTTTTAAATATTGATAATAATAAATGTTTTTTTGAACAACAAATCAGCATATTAGAATGATTTCTGAAGGGTCATGTGACACTGAAGACTGGAGTAATGATGCTAAAAATGTAGCTTTGATCACAGGAAACAATTACATTTTAATATATATTCAAATAGAAAACAGTTATTTTAAATAGTAAAATATTTCAAAATTGTACTGTTTTTCTGTACTTTGGATCAAATAAATACAGGCTTGGTGAGCAGAAGAGACTTCTTTAAAAAACTCTTAATGTTCAAAAACTTTTGACTGGTAGTGTATATTTTATTTCAATTAACAAAAATGTTATTAATGGTTTTAGCTAATGATAACAGCCCTGTGTCATACCCCGTACTCGATGGCGAGGTCTGTGTGTTCATCGATGTCGACTTTGGCCATGGCAACTCGACCTTTCTGTTTGGCGATGGCCTTTTCCAGTCGCGGGCCGAGGATTTTACAGGGGCCGCACCACCTACAACACAAACACACGGCAGAAATCAGCCGATTTCACTTTATACGCCATCACATATTACCAAATGAACATGACCGACTGAAGAATCACACAAAACTATAATCACACCGCTGTGATCTCTGAGCCACAATAACGAGGCTCACAGAAACTGATCTGAGCTCAGCAGACGTGATCTCTGAATGAACACAAACCTGTCAGTGAGTCGTCAAACACACACAACGCTCTATATATAACACAACACCTGTTCCACCTACTATTTTAAAGAAAAGTTTCAAAATAATGTCATGCGGTGTCACCATCCTGTACACGTTAATCACGCTAAATATGTTTTTCAGTGTAAAACATATATTTTAAATCTTGATTTTTTTTTTTTTTTAATATTATGAATTAGCACTGTTTTCGATGACGCACCACATTACATTTTACAATCTGAACACACTTATTAAAATAAAGAAATGTTAAAAAATCTAGATATAGTGTACATTTAGATGCTTCAGATTAAAACTGTGAGTGAATAATGATCACTGACTGTAATCAGCATGAGGTTTCATGTACGTACTGTGCATGGAAGTCGATGAGGACGGGCAGTTGGCTGTTGATGACTCTCTCGGTGAAGTCTTCGTGGTCCTGCACGTTAAACGACACGTTCCTGGAGGAGGACAGAGGGAGGAGGCGCGGGAGCGACCGCGAGAGGAACGGCTGCGATGTGTTCAGACAGGAAGAGAAGGACGAGGAGCACGAGACGCCAGCCGGCAGACGCTGCAAATCTCTGACAGAAACACCACAAACCCTCCGAACCAGGAGCCTGAAAGCCATCTGACACCACAGAGAGACAGACCATCATTATTAAACATCATCATCATATTAGACAACTCTGACAAAGTCGTTCAATGCTTATTTTAATCAATTTTTTAATTCTTGTTGTGTAACTGACGCAGTTTATTTATAATAAATCAGATCAAAATATACATATAAATATTTAAGATATTCTATATCATTTTTACTAATATTTTTTGTAATTACCATAAACTAAGCTTTAATATTACTTACATATATATATATATATATATATATATACTTACAGACATTCTCTCTCTATAATAAAAAAAATATATGAAAACATCCTGCTAATTCTTTTATAATAATCATACATTTATATTTTAATAATCTAATATGATTTTGCTGCACTATTACTTTTAAAATTGCGATGCATAATCGCAATTCAGCGATGTTTTGCACAGATATAATACAGATTCAAAAAGAAGCAAATATTATTAAAACATAATTGAATGTAAAATCCTGTCAGTGTTATGAAACACTGTTTGCTGTTTCAGACAGTCTGACAGACACGGGTCGCCGCTCATCATGTGCGCTTATGCTCGTGTCTGTAGTTTTTCACGTTTTATCAGCGGTTGTGTGTAAATCTGTGTGGTTTTTAACCTCCACGTGACTTTGAGCTTTGATGCTTCACGTATATATTTATAATAAATATAATGCGTTTATGAAAGCGTATGTAACGCGTCGCATTGGATTATTTCAGCTTCGCTGTTGTTTTATATGTTTGTGATAGTTACGAGACATTAAATAAACTCTTACCGTGAGCTCTGGAGTCCTCTGGTCACACGGACCACTGACGCACTTCCCCTCACGAGGAGCAGCTGATGCGTCACGACGACACGACGCGGAGCGGAGACGAACTGCAAATACACCGGGATTAACGTCGACGTAATTCAAGCGATACACATACACCTGCAGCTGACTGTAGTGCTGAAAATAAAAAATAAAATAAAATAAAATAAAATAAAATAAAATAAAATAAAAATGTATTCGACACACATTGTAAGGTTGGAAATTAAATTAAATGTAAAAATAAAATAAAATATAATAAAATAACATACACGCATACTGTAACATTGGAAATTAAATTAAATTAAAAAAAAAAACAAGCAAAAAAACAACCTTTAGACACATATTTTAATGTTGAAAATTAAATTGAATTAAAAATTAAATTAAATTAAATTAAATAATAATAATAAAAAAAATACTCAAGTAGGCACTGACTACAGAGTTTGCAAATAAAATAAAATAATGTATGGATTCATATTGTTGGAAATTAAGTAAAATAAAAAAAAAAAAAATAAAAAAAAAAAATTAAATTTAAAGAGTAAAAAAAGTGACTCCAGAGTTTGCAAATAAAAAATAATAATAAAATAAAATAAAATAAAATAAAATGAAATAAAATAAAATGAAATACATTTGTTCTGGATAAATCAAATAAATCAAATAAATCAAATAAATCAAATCAAATAATGTAGTGCACACATTGTAATCTTGGAAATTAAACAAAATTTAAAAAAAAAAAAAAAATACATCAAGTGGGCACTGACTGAAAATAAAATGAAATTAAATATTTGTGAAATTAAATAAAATATTCTTTTCCATCAAATCTGTTTTCTAATTAAAAACAATTATTACAATTAAATAAAATAAGTATATAGATATAATAAAATAAAAAAATAGAAAAATAATAAGATAAAAAGTAAAAATCTAGTCTATGTCCTCTACTCCATTTCCTAATAAAATAAAACTAAACTAAATTAGAAAAACAAATTAAATTAAATTAAAATAAAAGTATATTAATTTAATTTAAGTTAAGTTAAGGTAAGTTAAGATAAGATAAGTTAAATTAAAAATTAAAAAAAAAAAAAACCTCAAGTAGGCACTGACTGCAGTTTGGAAATAAAGTAATTAAATTAAATTAAATTAAATTAAGTACAATAACATAAAGTTGGCACTGGCTGCAATGTGTAAAATAAAATAAAATAAAATAAAATAAAATAAAATAAAATAAAATAAAAATAAATTTGTGCTGGAAAAAGAAAAAAAAATATATATATATATATATATATATATATATATATATTCTTTTCCATCTAATCTGTTTCCTGATTAAATAAAAATAAAAAAAAACAATAAAATAAATAATGAACAAATAATTATAAAAATATAATAAAATAATCATATAAAAATAATAAGAAGAATTTTAATTAAATTAAATACAATCATAAGAAAATTTGGAATTGTCATTATAAAAGTTTTAAATTTAAAAATAAATTTAAAAATAAAATTTAAATAGTCTCTTTTTCATCTACTCCCTTAATAATAAAATAAAATAAAATAAAATTAGAAAAAAATAATATAATAAATAAAACAATATTTTAAGAAATAATAAAATAGAATAAAAATCTAGTGGTTGGACACTGTTTTTTTCTTCTTCCTCTGTGTCTATTTCCTTTACTCTGTTTCCTGATCATGTGGATGTCAGTCAGGAATAATGATGGACTTTGAATGTGTTGGTCAGAGCTTTTGTTTCATAATTGATGGACAGACAGATATAAAAAAGAGGCGAGCTGCACGTTTCCTGCTACTGAAGGGCACAACATGAAAGATGGAGAGAGAAAGAGAGAGAGAGAGAGAGAGAGAGAGAGAGAGACACTGAGAGAGATGCTGATTGGTCTTTCAGGACTCCATGGCAACAGAAGCCGAGTGTATTTGATGCGACATGAAGCCGTCACACTGTAAGTGGCTCTTCATGTTGATCTGTGTGTAAATCTGACCTCTTCATCAGGTACATGTTTGTTTCTCATTCACTTTGTCTTCCTAAACTAAACTGTTTCTCTCTTTTCATCTCATCTCTTGGTGTGTCTCTCTGTTTAGTGTTTCAATCTGCTTTATTCTTGATTTACGATGTTGCTTCCAAAATAATTTGACTTTACTTAAAGTACATGCTAAGACCACGCTTGCTTTAATATAAGCCATAATTACCATATTTATATGGTGTTGTTTTTACATTATTCTCAGCGTTTCTTAAGGATTACTATCATGGTCTATGTGCAAAAACATTGAAATATGTGATAGTACTGTGTCTATTTGTCTAAACTGATTAAACTGGAGTGACATCTGTATTAATCTGCAGTGTGAACGTGGCTTTTATTGCATTGAGGACATTGATCTCTGCTGTTTCTCTTCCAGACTCCAACATGTACAAAACTGCAGAAGGTTCTGCTGGATTTGGGATCATCTCCAATGAAACTGTCAAAACTATTAGCGTTAACAGAAAGCGGCACACGGTTAACCTCTGTCCCGCTCCGCTTTTCCGTACGGTGGGTCTGACGGGTCTGTCTGCTAGTTTACCGCCCCACCGTCGCCTACGTTCGGTCCTAAACACGACCCGAAACACTTCAGGTCAGTCTGTTGATCGATCTAACCCGTTAACAGATCAAACTCACCGAAATTCAACCTTAACTGGACTCAAATGCATTCGAGACAAGCCGCTGCCCAAAATTTTACATGTAAACCCTCAAAAAGATGAGATCTCCATGAATAAACAGCTACAAACGGTTGACATTCAGTGCTGGCATCACGGCGGGAGGCTAAATGCTACAGCGAGGACCCGCGGTAGAGACACAAAAATAAGGACTGAAAAGGAAGAGTATTTGTTTGAAGAAGTTTGGCGGGAACAGGTGCCAAAAGTGATGAGAAAGAAAAATAAACACATAAAAATGAGACATGAAGAGGTGTCAGACCTCAGCCAGTGGATACAGAGTTTAGAAATAACAGACAGCAAGAGGAAACAAACCACGAAACAACACTGGAACGCCGCGAGTGGGCGTGGCAAATGGGCGGGGTCTTTAGGTAAAGGGGCGGGGCAAATACGGAAAGACCGACGGCCCCACTTCCTGCCACCCATCAATCAAAGCGACTGCTTGCTTAACGTCCCTTTGCTCCTTCCAGACAATTCTCCGCCTCCGTCGCCCTGCTCTCCATCAGACATCCTGTTCTTTCCTCTGTCTGTTCCTCACATCCAGCCTTTTCCTAGAGAGAAGAGAGGAGACGCACCAGCTCAACCTGACTGACTCTGTCTATCACTTATTTCACGTCAATATGCATGTATCAAAAATGCTACTAGTCAAAAATTATGACAAACTTTCTTCTTTGTCTAGATTTACAGACATTCAGCAAACTTCATAAACACTATTGGAGAAATATGTGTGATGAGCATCTCATGAAATAAATAAATAAATAAATACACTTTTTTTTGCACAATGTATATCTGTATATCTGAGTTTCTTTCTTCTGTTGAACATAAAAGAGAATATTTTTAAGAATATGAGTATAGTTGATCCACATTGACTTACACAAAAAAAAAAATATATATATATATATATGGAAGTCAATGGAGACCAGAAACAGACAGGTTATACTAAAAAGTTATACTAAAAAGTAAAATAAATGTGCTGTAATTTGTAAAAATAAATGATTCAATTATAGCATTAAAAAAGATAATATAAGTCAGATTTATTATAGGTAAACAAAACTAAAAACAAAATGAAAACTAAAATTGCTATGTGAAATAAAATGAATGTTAACTAAAATAAAATAAAATGAAATCATATAAAATAAAATGCAATAAAATAAAATAAAATAATAAAATAAAAAGAAAAATAATAAACATAAATATGTTTATAAAATAAAATAACATATAAATAAAATTTTTATTTTAGCTAGTTGCCAGTGTAATTTTTCTTATTTTATTTAGTTTGAATTAATTTACCAAAATAGCTACCAAAAATAAATAAATAAATAAAAATAAATAAATACATAGAAAGCAATAATAATAATAATAATAATAATAAAAGCTGTATAGACACATTTTAAATAATGCTAATATTGACAAAAACAGAACAAAAGTACTAGAACTTCAAGGCCCGGTTTTCTTTCTGCCTATAACATTTTCACCAACAGCAACAAAACATTTTAATAGGTATTATAGTGTAAAAAGGCATAGAATATGTCATGATCAACATGCTCTGATGGTACCTAAGAAATATATATATTTTTTTCGTTCTTCAAAACTTTTTTATCTCTAGTAAGTCGTTACTTCTTAAATGGGCCTAGACGGTGACTTGATTAAATATTGTAGGGATAATTAATAAAAATATATTAACCATAAAATAAATGCATGATTTTTTTCAGGTATGGAGTTCACGGTTTTAAAATTTCCTGATGTTTCTATGTTTTCTGCAACTGTAGAAACCCTGAAAATATCTGAATATATTGTGACTGAAATTAAGTAACTTGATAATAACTTCACCTTGGCAGAAAATAATGTATCTTATAAACTCATAATCAATCATTTTACAGTTTGATTCATCTCACTAACTCATTTTTATTACTAAATTATGTTGTATAACAGCAGTATGTCAGTGTGAGTAGCTATGTCCCAAAGTGGAGTGCGTGGACTCCTAAGTGCGTATTTTAAGTGCGAATTTTAAGTGCGAATGCGTCACAGCGGCGCGACGAAGGCTGCCGTAATTCGAAAGCGACTTTAAATGCGGTCTCCGATTCCCAGGAAAACGAAGTGTATATCTGATGGACACTTCGCACCCTACCATATCCCAGAATCACTTGCGCACAGATGACGATGGAATTTATATTCAAAGAACATGACGGGTGAGAGATCTGTTGGGGAATTCACATTGAAATGTAAGTAAACAAACTTTAGCATTTTGTATAGCATGTCCTGCTGTGTCATGTTTTCTAATGTTAAGATTGCAAATCTTTCTTTATATTATAAATGTTTCCATTTTCTCTTGTTGTAGGACTATTTCAAAGAAAGTGAGCCTGCTGGGGAAAGACTTAAAAAAAAAATGCGCAAGTTAATGGAGTATTTTTTTTCGCTGAAATTCATTGTGCTGTTGTTGTTAACAGGCATGGTTTATTTGCTCTGATTTAGGATTGCAAGTGTCACAAATTTTTAATATCTTTTTTTTGTCACTTTTTCAGTGAAACAACGTAATTTCTGTAGTTTATTTTTGTGATGTGGGTTAAGAATGAAATGAATAATTTTTTGTACATTTTGTATTGTATATTCACATGTTAATAAAAGAGAACTCATTCTGTACAATTTGTAAATTACAAGGTGTAAATTTCTGTAATGCAGCTTATAATTTTTTCACAACACTCTTCTATATGTTTAGTTTTTGTCCTGTAAATATTTTTTTTTCACATTAAAACAAAATTGTTCTATACGTTACTGAAAATACTTTTTAACATATCATATGGTAACATATCAGTCAGTATTTGAAGTGCTATATTCTGTGTGCATGGTGTTGTATTTTTTTCATATGTATCTTTACATAATTCAAGTCGGTTCAAACGCAATGAACGCATTTAAAATTGTAATCCGGCAACAATGCAGCAAAACAATATAATTTACCCGGCCATGCTCTTGGCCAAGGCTGAGGTACATCTCCTCCAGTAAAACATAAAATATAAAAAAAAAATATGACCAATGCTGGCTCCATAAATTAAACGTCTAAACCTGTCAGGATGGCAGCGCCCCTCTCGCACCGTTGATATGCGACAGGAGCGGTAATCGGGAACACCTGGTGGCGCATTTAGGAAATCCTGCGAAGGTGGAGCGTCTCATGCACTTCGGAGGGTCCTTCGTGCACTTCGGAGGCGTGGCCTTCGAAGTCCATGCACTTCGAAGTGCGTGCACTCCACTTTGGGACACAGCTAGTGTGTCTGTAGTGCTGATATCAGTCATATGATCAGCTGCGGCCCAATCACAGCCGTACTGATATTCAGATCAACAGATCACTCTTACTCATGTGATATGAATTAAATATTGAAACATGATGAAAGCAGGAAGATCCAGACCTACAGCTGTAACCATCACTGATTACTGAATGGTAAGATCCTCAGAGAAGAAAACAAATCACACCGGAAGAATGGCAAGACAGTGTCAGTGAAGGTGGTTGTGAATGTGTGTAGATGTGTGTTAGTTACAGGATCAGACAATGACACCGTTCCTCTGTCATAGTCCAGATTCACTCTCACACGATCAAGATACTGTTTAACACGAAAACCAGTGCAGGGTTGGAATGAAAAGACAAAGAAACACTCATTATACCACACACTCCAGACATCAGTGTTAAAGCAATCCCATCCCTTCCTCTGGTTTGATGCTGTAGTTACTCCAAGACTCCAGTACTGATTCTCTTTAACCTCCACATCCCAGCAGTGTGTTCCTGAGTTAAAACCCTCTGAACCCAAAACACAGTGAAAAGAGTTAAATCTCTCTGGAATATCAGGAATCAGTTGATTGTATTTGCTCCGTCTCACACTGGTCAGATCATCAGACAGGATTAGATGTGGATGTGCAGTGTTTGGATCCAGAATCACAGAAGCTGATGAGACACAATCAACAGGTGTTTTATTCTGATGTTTATATAATGATCAAGAGTGAACCCAACATCAAGAGAAACTGATATTTTGGAAAAGTGTAAATAAGAATCAAACAATCAGAGCTGTTAAGATGAAAAACTGTGACTGTACAAATTCAGTGTATGAAACTCTTAAGTATCTTCAGCATCATCTGATCATGATCATTAAACTGAGTCTTACTGTGTTTGTTACTGTCTGTTGTGTTTGACTTTAATAATCTATTATTGTAATAATTATTGTAATATTTTAAGATGTATTTAAATGTCTGTGTTTTGTAAGTAATTGAAGCAGATTATTCTGGTAAACACATCATTAGCTGAACAAACCCTCATAATTGTGATTCTTCATTGTAAAAAATCAAGATAAATGAAGCAGCACTTCTTCTAGAATTTCAATATGATCATGAAAGTTTCAAAGTAAATTGTTGAATTAACCCTCTGGTGCTGCTTATGTTTTTATGTATTTCTATGTGTTTCCTTATTAATTATTTTTCTGTCAATGAAATTATTAATTAATTAAGTAATATATAGTAATTAATTCATTTTCTTTTTAATGTTGTGTATTATTAGGGGATTTTATGGTAAAAAATTATATTTAGTGAATACATATGATCCATTATTTACTTTGAAAGCTTTGGAGCTTTGGAGACTCAAGTTTGGTCTTTATTATAAAAAAAATTAAGAGTTTATTATTATGAAAATGCACAAAATACAGTTTTGAAATATATATTTAACAGAGTAATAGAGTAATATATTTTTACGCTAAAGCTGTGAGAAAATCAGAATTCTAAACAAGCTGTGTTTCAGTTTTAGGCTGGTATTTAAAAAAAGGAGCTTTCAGTAAGATTTTGAAGATTTTGTTTGGGCGCAGTAACACCTATTTCCTTTTTTTTGACATAGCAATTGCAAAAACCTTTACCAAGTTTTCTGATGAGGTAAAAAAAAAAAAATTCTGATAAAAAATGAACAAACATCACCAGAAGGTTTTAAGAAATACTTTCTGATAGAATAAATAAAATGTTTTTATTTATTTTTATGTGTTTCTTGTATTTATTTTCTTTCTTTTTAATATTGTGTATTATTAGGGGATGTTATGCTACAAAATTATATTTATTGAATACTTATGATCTGTTTATTACTTTGAAAGCTTTGGCACTTTGGAGACTCAAGTTTGGTCTCTGTAAAAAAATGTAAAATCTATTGTAAAAATATTGATTGTTGTCTGATTGCATTATAATTATGAGGTTTGCTTGTTTAATAGAACAAATCTTTGAATTAGTAAGTGGTAATTTTTTTTTTTTTAAATATATCTAGTAATAAAACAATATGATTTTTAAAGAGCTTTCTTTATAAAAAGTTGAATTCTTCTTAATTTTGTCCTAAAAAAAAAGCTCTAAGAAGACCTGATGAAATGAATCATTTTCTTCAATAACTCTAGAGACTGCAGTAGTTCCTCTACTAACACCATCATTATGGAAAGTCTTTGAGGAACTTGAAATACATATTAAAGTTAACTGAGCACAACATTATATTTGAGATTTAGTCAGAAGAATCAGTCTCAAGTTTCTTTTCACTTTTACACTGTTGAGTCTGTTCTGGACATGAGTAGATGAAGAAATGAAAAACATTTTCATATACCATTTCATCATATACCAGAATTAGTATAATCTTTACTCACCCCCCGATGAAATGTCTAATCTAGTGTTTCTGTGTGATGATAAACTGTTTGTGTAAGAGCACAGATTTTCTCCAGACTCACTGTTTTGGACAATGTCCTGCATCTTCTTCCAGACTCTGAATGGCAGGTTGCCCAAGTAACGTGGCACATGAATCAAAGCTCCAGAAGGCGTCTGTGGATCTGGACTCTGGAAGAACATTCAGGAGTCAGAACTGCAGTGGCTTTGGATCAGAAGCAGAGAGACCAGAGACACCAGCAGATCACTTACCTTTCCATTGAGACTGGAAACTTCTGCAGAACAAGCACACAATTTATCATCAACAACTCAATTAATCAATCAATCAATCAATGATCTGAAATCAGACCTTTAGAAAGCAGACATCACTGGCTTTCATCATCTCCTCCGTGTCTTTGATTGTGTGTGAAAGAGCTGAGATGTTTCTGTTGATCTCCTCCAGCTTCTCCTTCATCATCTGCTTCTTCTGCTCCTCTTCCTCCCTCAGTGCAGTGATTGTAGCTTCTTCTTCATCTCTGAGAAACTGATGAAGCTTCTCAAACTGCTGTTTAATCTGACGCTTTGTGTGCTCAACTTGAGACTGAAATCACATCACATTCACTTCAATCATCTCAAAAAACGCAACTTATTCTGGAGCAGCATGAAGAGTGAATTAGTTCATGTAGGTTAGATTACTACAACTTTAACTTTCTGAAGTACTAGTACTGTAGTAGTAGATGTAGGTGCAAATACAACTAGAAATAACTTGCAAACTGAAAGAAAATTCATAGCCTCCATTCCATATTAAACAGACTTCAGAGAGGGTGGTGGTGTTTGAGACATTAAGTTTGACAGCTTTGATGTTTCTCTAAAAAGTTACTCTAAAAAGGTCAGAGATTTAAGAACATGCTACAAGTTCTTACATGTATAATATTTTAAGAAAAAAAATCATTTTGTTCATGTCTTTCCTCAGGTTATATTAATAATGTCGACAGCTCAGTATCTGCTGGTTGACAGGTTGTTGAGCTCATGAATTTTAATCTTTCAAGAATTTATCTTCCAGAATCTGGCAGTAAGTTTTCATTTTAGTCCATTTCTGCAAGACATCTCTTGAAGACAAATTCTTGGAAGAGTTGCTCTTAACTTCTATGTCTATAAAGCCCATAAAAAATGTGTTTCTTCACGTATTTCAGAAACTTTCAGCATGTTATTCTTATTAAGTGAGGGTCATCTTTTAATGAGAATCTGACACATTGCACTTCTGGAGACTCCAGGTAGGTTGCAGCTCTGGAATCACTGGAGACTAAATGATTCCTGATGGTTTTACATCAAATTCTTCACATTAATTTTTAATTCTTTTGCAATTAACATGCATCTGTTCTTCTCCACCTGTTTTTTTTCTGACCCTGCTGAACCAATTAGCATTTCGTTGTCCAGTGGTCATGCCTTAACCTTGCAAATTTTAGTATTGCATTAGTATTGCATCCTTCTCAAGGGCGTAATAATTTTTGATCTCTTTTTTGGATAATTTTATTTGTAAAATAAAACCTCCTTAATTATTTTGCACACCAGAATATTATTATTTTTTTTTTTCACTTCCGGCCTTCAAGGACAATTATATATAACTTTTAAATGAAATACAAAATTAATAGAAGTTATTAAGATTAATGTAATTTTTAATTGGTTAAATGTGCTTGAAAAAAAAACATTATCAGAACATCAACTTGTGTAATAATTATGCACACACTGTATGATGTAAAAGTGAACCTATGATGAATCAAGCATCAAATAAAACATTAAGTAGTCATTAGCTGCCATGCTCCTTACATCAGCATCTCAGAGATCTTGTTTTGATGAATTAGTATGAATTAGTGATTATGCAGAGAGGGTGTGATCTTGCTTTCAAAGCTAGCTTGCTATTGCTAGACTCTATGAAATCACCTAGCTTACATTAAGCATTGTTGTACAGGAAACACACCCCAGATTTTCTGAGTTCACCTGTAATAATTAAATAGCCAATGGGACTAGTGTTGGTGCATTAGTCCCACCCACTGATAGTGTCAACACTTGATCTTCATCATATGTGTAATACAACAGACAAATCAATTCAGCTATCAAACATATAAATATGGTAAAAGAATCAATTCTCACTTTGATGTGTTGAACTGTTTTCTCAAACTCTTCTTTCATTTTTTCATGGTGTTTAAGTTTGTCTTGTAAGGACTTCAGTGCTGTATTGAGCTTCTCCTAGGATTTAAAGACAAAATCGGTAACACTTTACAATAAGGTGTCGTTTGTTAACATTAGTTAATGTATTAACTAACATGAATGAATAATGAACAATACATTTATTACATTATTTGTTAAAATTAGTTAATAAAAATACAGTCATTTATTGTTTATTCATGTTAGTTCACAGTGCATTAACTAATGTTAACAAACTTGTGATTTGTGATTTTAACAATGCATTAGTAAATGCTGAAATTAACATTAACTAAGATTAGTAAATGTTGTAGTAGTATTGTTTATTGTTTATGAACCTTATTGTAAAGTGTTACCACAAAATCTATGAGACACTAGATATCCATAATATGATCATATATGCCAAATTATTAGCAAAATGCTAGAGAAGTTTGAACATTGTTACTCTGTTTCTATGAGTTTTAACTTCCAATATAAATCTGTCTTACCTTATATGATGGAACAACTTCACCGATGGGTCTAAATTTGTGATTGTCGTGTTTCTGTGAATCTCTGCACACTAAACACACAGGCTGCTTGTCCTCCAGACAGTAGAGATTGAGTTTCTCACTGTGTAAACTGCAGATCTCCTCAGATCCTGATGAACGACTCTCATTTCTCTCCTTCAGGATTGACTCACACAAATTTTTTAACACAAGATTAAGAGGAGGTTCATGTTTTGAGGATCTTCTCCTGCAGACAGGACACTCCTGAGTTTCCTTGATTCTCCAGAACTGTTGAAGACACTCTTTACAGACACTGTGACTACATGATAAAACAACAGGATTCTTGAAGATTTCACAGCACACGGGACAAGAAAGCTCTTCTGCAGATACATTTAGTAAAGCCATTTACACTGTTTGAGCTCCAGTGATCTTTACTTTCACTTTCTGAATGATGGTTTCAAAAACAAATCACCACAAGAATCACAAAGATCTGCTGTTCAGAAACAAGCATCTCAAACCTTCTTCAAAATCTTTCTCTTCATTCTTCTCTTATAACGGATTTTTTTTTTTCAAGAGAGAATAGAGCCTGTTTGACAGAAATAAGAAACAACAGCTCAGTCTCTTCCTGGTTTGTGTTGTAGAGGGAGGAGTTTCTGATCATGTGAGTGTGTTAAAACAGGTGAAAGGATTTTTTTCAGGTTCAGTGTTATCAAAATGGATTCAAAATTAATTTACAGTGAACCCAATAGTAAAACTAGAAAAAAAAAAAACAAAACTAAAAGTAGCATATCTGTTGGTTTATATGACCACAAATACATTGAAAATGCTTTATTATTTTTTAAGTTGCAAACACTATTAACTAAAATTATTGATTGTAATTGGTTTATTAATTTCTTATTGTCACAGTTTGGTTGAAACACAATGAAATAAAAGTGCAGGATTTAACTTTCATTTCAAAACCAAAACTTGATACTCAGAATCTTAAGATCAGGACAAAAAAAGTGAACTGCACAAAAGACTGGACTTTAGTAATCAAAGAAACAAGACACAGCTGACATGTTTCCTCTATCTGTTCCTCACATCCAGGCGTTTCCCAGAGAGAAAAGAGGAGACGCAGCAGCTCAACCTGACTGACTCTGTCTATCACTTATTTCATATCAGTCTCCATGTATGAAATATACACTACCTGTCGAATGTTTGGACAAACCTTTTTGTTTTTTATTACTAGCACATTTTTAAATAGCACTAATGTCATGAAAACAAATGAAAATGTGCTTATATATGAGCTTATTCACCAAACTTCGTAAACACTGTTGGAGGAACATGTGTGATGAGCACTTCAGGATGCTTTTCTAAAATAAAATAAATACAAAGTAGTTAGTTTTGCACAATTCATATCTGCGAACAAAAAGTCACAGATAAAATTTAAAATGAAGTATGCAAAATATCACAATAAAATCATAAGATTATACAAATGTAAAATAAATGTAGTGTAACTTGTGGAATTAAAATAATTCATTCAATTACAGCATTAAAAAACGAGCTCATCTAAGTCAGAGTTATTATAGTTAAACTAAAACTGTATTAAAAATGTGTTATCTGAAATAAAACAAATGTTAATGTAAATAAAATGTAAATAAAATATAAAAATTATTAATAACATTTTTATTTTAGCTAGTCGCCAGGACAATGTTTTTTTATTTTAATTTAGTTTAACTTAATTTCATAAAATAAAAATTTTTATATAGACATTTAGAAACACAAAAACTACAGATATTGACAAAAACACAACAAAAATACTAAAACGTTAAAATGAAATGAAAAAAACTTAATTCAAAATATTGTTAAAAAATGTAAGTTGTGATGTTATGTAAAATGCAATAAAATTAAGACTCTGTGATTTCTGAGTTCTCTTTAACTTTAATTTCACTGACAAAAGCACAAAGACAAGATTTCCAATATTTTCACTGACCAACTGAAACATATTGTAAATATAAACAAATTTTTCATTTTGATGGCTTCAACACACATAAAGATGGGAAAGTTTGGACAGTAAAAGTTGGGAAAAAATAAATAAAAGTGAGAAGGTTATTAAATATCCAGATTAAACTGTTTTGAAACTGTTTTGACAATAAGCAGGTGAATTGGTAATAGGGGAGAAGATCATGTTTGAAAAAGCAAACGTCTCAAGTTAGCATAGTTCAGTTTGTTCCTGCTGGTAGATGTCGTTATTACTGCCATGGGACAAAAAGCATCTTTCTCTGTTAATAGTGTTTGATCATCCTGCCATCAACACCACATATGTTAGATCTATGGAAGCCCTGTAAACGTTTTTCTCTGTCTCCAGATTTTTTTTTCTCTAGTCGTGAATACTAAAAGGCACAGGGATTTACAACACACCATTGTTCCAGATATGAGAAATAACATGATTTATTTTAACCTTTAATTCAGTGCAACATAACACTAAATTAAACATTGTATAGATATTTTTTTCTAGGCATGGAGATGATAATTTCCAAGACTGTAGGAACCCTGAAAATATCTGGATATATTTTGTGACTGATATTACCTTCACTTCAGTAGATAATGATCGACCTTATTAACTCATAACCAATCATTTAAAAGTTTGATGAATCATTTATTGTTTGATCTGTTGTATAACAGCAGTATGTCAGTGTGAGTGTGTCTGTAGTGCTGATATCAGTCATGTGATCAGCTGCGGCCCAATCACAGCCGTACTGATATTCAGATCAACAGATGACTCTTACTCATGTGATATGAATTAAATATTGAAACATGATGAAAGCAGGAAGATCCAGACCTACAGCTGGAACCATTACTGACTACTGAATGGTAAGATCCTCAGAGAAGAAAACAAATCACACCAGAAGAATGGCAAGACAGTGTTAGTGAAGGTGGTTGTGAATGTGTGTAGATGTGTGTTAGTTACAGGATCAGAGAATGACACCGTTCCTCTGTCATAGTCCAGATTCACTCTCACACGATCAAACTTCTGATTAACACGAAAACCAGGCGGTTCATAAAATCCATACTGCACACTCCAGACATCAGTGTTAAAGATATCACGTCCCTTCCTCTGGTTTGATGCTGTAGTTACTCCAAGTAACCACCATGAACACTCTTTAACCTCCACATCCCAGCAGTGTGTTCCTGAGTTAAAACCCTCTGAACCCAAAACACACTCATAATAGTCAAATCTCTCTGGATTATCAGGAAGCAGTTGTTTGTTCTCACCATATCTCACACTGGTCAGATCATCAGACAGGACTAGGTGTTTATTTGCAGTGTTTGGATCCAGAATCACAGGAGCTGATGAGACACAATCAACAGCTGCTTTTATTCTGATGTTCATATAATGATCAAGAGTGAACCCAACATCCTATTGATCAAACACATCAGACTCTGATTACTGTCAGTGTTATTAGTTACACACTCATGTTTATTATCACTGTTTAATGGCATCAGATACAAACATTAAATGTGTGATTCAAACATTTGTGTCCATCAAGAGAAACTGATATTTTGGAAAAGTGTAAATAAGAATCAAACAATCAGAGCTGTTGAGATGAAAAACTGTGACTGTACAAATTTAGTGCATGAAACTCATCAGCAGCATCCGATTATGTTCATTAAACTGAGTCTTACTGTGTTTGTTTGTGTTAAAATAGTTTGTTACTGTCTGTTGTGCTTGACTTAGTAATTAATAATCTATTATTGTAACATTGTAAGATTTATTTATTTATTCATTCATTTTCTTTCTTTTTAATATTGTGTATTATTAGGGGATTTTATGGTACAAAAGTATATTTATTGAATACTTATGATCCATTTATTACTTTGAAAGCTTTGGCACTTTGGAGACTCAAGTTTGGTCTTTTTTTTAAAAAAAGAGAGAGAGAGAGAGAATCATAAATCTGTTTTTGTTTGGGTGCAGAACCAAATATATTTCCACAAGATTAAATTGTGTCCTTTTCTTCTTTTTTGACATAGCAAGTGCAAAAACCTTTACCAAGTTTTGTACCATTCTGATGATGTAAAATATTTAAAAATGTGAAGTTCTGTTCAAAAATGAACAAACATCATTGAATATTTTCTTATAGAATAATCACAGATTTTGATTGTTGTCTGATTGCATTACACTTAAGTGTTTCTTGTTTAATACAACAAATCTCTGAATTATTAAGTGGTAAATTAAAAAAAAAAATATATATATATATATATATATAGTAATAAAACAATACGTTTTTTTAAAGAACATTCTTTTTAAAAAGTTGAATTCTTAATTTTGTCCCTTAATTTTTGTTCCTCTAACACCATCATTATGGAAAATCTTTGAGGAGGTTGAAATACATGGTGAAGTTTATTGACTACAATATTATTTTTGATATATTATATTAATATTTCAGCCAGAAGAATCACAAAGGGAGCCTCAAGTATCTTTTCACTCTTACTGAGTCTGTTCTGGACTTGAGTAGATGAAGAAATGAAAAAAATAAAAATAAAAAATCATATACCATTTCATCATATACCAGAACTAGTATGATCTTCACTCACTACCTGCCGAAATGATCTAGTACTTTTGTGTGATGATAAACTGTATGTGTAAGAGCACAGATCTTCTTCACTGTTTTGGACAATGTCCTGCATCTTCTTCCAGACTCTGAACAGCAGGTTGCCCAAGTAACATGGCACATGAATCAAAGCTCCAGAAGGCGTCTGTGGATCCGGCTGTGAGATCTGGACTCTGGAAGAACATTCAGGAGTCAGAACTGCAGTGGCTTTGGATCAGAAGCAGAGAGACCAGAGACACCAGCAGATCACTCACCTTTCCATTGAGACTGGAAACTTCTGCAGAACAAACACACAATTTATCATCAACAACTCAATCAATCAATCAATCAGTCAATCAATTAATCATCAAAAATGGATGATCTGAAATCAGACCTTTAGAAAGCAGACGTCATTGTCTTTCATCATCTCCTCTGTGTCTTTGATTGTGTGTGAAAGAGCTGAGATGTGTCTGTTGATCTCCTCCAGCTTCTCCTCCATCATCTGCTTCTTCTGCTCCTCTTCCTCCCTCAGTGCAGTGATTGTAGCTTCTTCTTCATCTCTGAGAAACTGATGAAGCTTCTCAAACTGCTGTTTAATCTGACGCTCTGTGTGCTCAGCTTGAGACTGAAATCAAACCACAATCACTTCAATTAGTTATAATACACAAACCTAAAGTTTCATAGCCTATTTTATATTAAACAGACTTCAGAGAAGGTGGTGGTGCTTGAGACATTTTTGGTCAAAGTGTCTTTGAAAAGTATCAGTAATGAGGTCAGAGATTCAAGAACATGTTATTACATGTACAATAGTTTGAGAAAAGAAAAACAACTCTTTTTGTTCACATCTTCCCTCAGGTAATATTTATTATGTCGACAGCTCAGTATCTGATGGCTGACAGGTTATTGGGCTCATGAATTTTAATCAGGGGTGTGTTTCCCAAAGGCAACTATGATCGCAAGTTCCTAGATAGAGTTTAGTGGTACTTGTGACCAGTGTTGGGGGTAACAAGTAACGCGAGTTTCGTAATATTATTACTTTTTCCAAGTAACTAGTAAAGTAATGCATTACTTTTTAATTGACAAGAAAACATCTGAGTTACTTTTTTTCAAATAAGTAACGCCAGTTACTTTTCCCCTCATTTATTGAGAGTAAGAGTAAGATGTTAGTTCTAGAATAAATGTGAACATACATTAATGCAGTGGTTTTCAAACTGGTCCTGGAGGAAAGGACATGACATGTGGCCATACTCGGAACCCATCCAAGTGCACACCCTTGCTTAAAGGGACTTACCTCAGTTGCGGTATTGAGGGTGGAGAGACAGCACTGGTTATTCACTCTCCCCACCTTCAATCCCTGCCAGACCTGGGACTTGAACCTGCAACCTTTCAGTTACAAGCCAGACTCCCTAACCATTAGGCCACGGCTGCACCCATGTCTCCCTGCCAGAGAATGTCTCACTGATCAGACACACTCAATTCATGCTGTGCAGTTTCTACTAACGAGTTGAGGAGTCGAATCAGGTGTGTTAGATGAGGGAGACATAAAATGTGCAGGGCAGGGCTGCTTTCAGGACCAGTTTGAAAACCACTGGATTAATTCATCTCACTTCCAAAAATCAGATTCAGTATTCCTCAAGATGAATAAAAACAGTGAAATTCAACTCAGAATATGATGCAAACCTGCAATAATTCAGTATAAATATGCAAAAATATGCATTTAATCCCATTTTATTAACTGATGTCTTTGCTGCGGACCTTTGATGATCCATTTCAACCATACTAATAAGCAAAAATTACTCAAGATAATCTAACATTTGTTTTCTTTTTTTGTTGCTGAAGAGTTGACATTTTTTTCTTCAGTGGTCTACTGTACAGATGTGAATTTACTTTTTTCAAAGCCTAAGGCTTTTGGTGTGAAAATGCTTTTACATTTGCCAAAAATAAAACTTTTTATATTAAAACAAACAAGCAAGCCCTGCCCAGATTTAAAAAGCAACGCAAAAGTAAAGTAACACATTAATTTCCATCAAAAGTAACTAAGTAACGTAATTAGTTACTTTTTAAGGGAGTAATTGTATTGTAATGCATTACTTTTTAAAGTAACTTTCCCCAACACTGCTTGTGACCATAATTAGCTAAGGATGCTTTCAGGAAACGCACCCCTTGTCTGCATTTCCCAAAAGCATCATTGGCCAACTATTGGCACCAGTTTCATTGTTGCCAACATAGTTCAACGATAGTTTTAAATATGGGAAAAAAAAAGATCCTCACCGTGACGTGTTAAACTGTTTTCTCAAATTCTTTTTTCATTTTTTCAGTCTGTTTAAGTTTCTTTTGTAAGGACTTCACTCTTGTATTGAGCTCCTCCTAGAATATAAAGTGAAAATCATAGTGAAGTCACCAGAGATTTCTTTAATATGTTTGTGTCTGTAATAGTATGAGCAAAATAGTACAGAGAACATTTTAACCAGTTTCTGGCATGTTTTTGTCCCCAAATATAAATTACTTACCTTATATGGTGGAACAACTTCATTAATGGGTCTGAATGTGTGATTGACGTGTTTCTGTGAGTTAATACACACGACACACACAGGCTGTTTGTCCTCCAGACAGAAGAGTTTGAGTTTCTCACTGTGTAAACTGCAGATGTCCTCAGATCCTGATGAACAACTCTCATTTCTCTCCTTCAGGAACGACTCACACAAGTTTTTTAATGCAAGATTAAGAGGAGGATGATTTTTTGAGGATCTTCTCCTGCAGACAGGACACTCTTGAGTTTTCTTGGTTCTCCAGAACTGTTGAAGACACTCTTTACAGACACTGTGACTACATGACAGAAGAACAGGATCCTTGTAGATGTCATGACACACAGGACAAGAAAAATCATCTTCAGATAGTGAAGCCATTTTCACTGTTTGAGCTCCAGCAATCCTAGTTTTTCACTTTCTGAACAACAGTTCGAAAAATGAATCACCATGAGAATCACACCTGACCTGCTGTCTGTTTAGAAACAAACTCCTCAAAATTCCTCTTCAAAAAAGTGTTTCTCTTCCTTTTTTAATTAATTATTTTTTTGCATTTGTCGAGAGAGAATTGAGTCTGTATGACAAAAATAATAAGTCAGTCACTTCCTGGTAAGTGTTGTAAAGTTTCTGATGACCTTTGGGTGTGTTAAAACAGATCAAAGAACAACATCAGGATTTCTTCAGGTTAAAATAAAACAAAATGTATTTAAAATTAATTTGCACTGAAACTTTCTCGAGTATAATGCTAGAAAACCTAACACACACATACAGACAAGTAAAAAAAAACACAGATGAAAACACCCAAGACATTTTATTTGCAGCATGTTTCTTTTTGTATTTTGCTGTGTTGTATTTGTAACACACGTGTTGTCAAAGTGAACAGAGTTTCGTATTCACAATGCCTATAAAATTGAAACTCTTTGTGTGAAATTTTTAAACAACATTTCAATAAACAACAACAAAAAATATTACATTCATTGAAATTTTTAAACACAATATTTTCAATTTCCCCAATTTCGCTCTGTTTCGCTAACAAAAAACATGTTACAGCTTTATTCTGCATGTACATATACAGTGTAATTATTATAACAATTACAATAACTGGGTAATAACTAGGTACTAACCCTGAACCTACCCCTAAACCTAACTTTAACCCAGGCAGTTACCCTCTTCTTCCAGTTCGTTTTTGGATAAGTACACTGTAAGTACAAGTACTGAAAAATAAAGTGTATATTTACATGACAAATTTAAGAACTACTAAAAGGGAACTGCAAAACCTTTCTCAGATTTTACCTCAGAGGTGCTAATTGGTGGGCAAAATAGCCACTTGGGGCATTTAATTATTAAATTAAGCAAGAAAATCTTGCAAAGATCCAAAACAGTACACATGAAGTGATATCAAATGTCCCTCACCGCTGACGGAGAAAGCTACGACAATAACAAGCCTTTGCTCACCATGATTGTTAAATGATTCTGACTTACAACAGTTTACAGTTAGAAATTTACTTTTGCTATGGTTAAATGTTCAGCGATATCTTCAAAAGATTTTCAAATTTTGGCACATTTTTTTCTTTATATAGTGTTGATATGGCAACTAGTAAATACTGTAAGAATAGTTATGTTAGCATGTGTGTATATGTTTAAACCACGTGTGTTACAACAAAACCTGTATTAGTTTGTGCCGGTGCTCCCCTACCATCTGAACTTTACTAAAGACAGTCAATTTCCTTTCAGAGATATGTTCATTTAACATCTCAAACATTTTGAATTGTCACAAATTTGTATCAATTTTCAACCAGCTCAGGGTGCATTGTTACATCCCTATTGAAACAATGAAAGCAGAAAGATCCAGATCTACCCTTACAACGTTTACAAACTATTCAATGGTATGATCTGCAGAGAGGGATAACAACGGAAGAACGGAAAGACAGTGTCAGTGAAGGTGGTTGTGAATGTGTGTATGTAGCGTATTTCGTCTCGCACCACAAAGAACTCCACGACACCACTGGCTTCGGTGGACCACGTCTGCAGTTTATTAAAGACAAGACAGTAATTAGAGCCACGCAAACACACACTCTCAGCTCTGTGGTCTTTCTCGCTCAAGTCCAAAACCGTTCTGACACGTTTAACAATAAAACTTTCCAAATAAAATGTGTCTTGTTTCACTTATTTTCTTTCAACACAAGTATCAGACATTACATACAACCTTAGACACAAATTCAATAATGTAAATATATCCTCTGTATAATAGTTCAATACATGTATACACAATTACATACTTTGAAATTACAGAAAACTGTTTCAGTCTAACATTACAATGAATTTTGATCGTATAGTGGTAATTGTTTTGTTGCAATGACATACCTGCAGTTTATTAAAGACAAGACAGTAATTAGAGCCACGCAAACACACACTCTCAGCTCTGTGGTCTGCGGGGAATGTGAGAAGAGAGAAAAGTGAACCCCTGTCCCCATTAACACTGTAACTGCAGCTGATTAACAACTCAAAGATAATACACGGTCACGAATATACAATTTAAGACATAAAAGACAACATACTTTCGACAAAACTTAACTGCTTGATGTTTTAGGAACATAATCCACCTCTTTCATTTCATTTAAGAACCAAAGTAACCGGGAAAAGAAGGAAAAACCCCACCTCTAAAATTGGTGCGGGCGGCTACTTGAACAAACTCATAAATAGCTAATTAACACATAACTCGGATACACACGAAAAATAACGAAATACAAACATCCTATTTGACTCAATCCAGCATTAAAACATGTCATTCACTGATATCATTCAAAATTGTAAGTCAATCTGATATATTTTAACACTATGTTACAGAGCACATTTGCCACATACCTTTCTCGCTCAAGTCCAAAACCGTTCTGACGAGAGCGGGACGCGATTGGTTAATTCAAATGGGAAATGACATCACACACAAAAAAAACAAATATATTATTTTGAAACAAAAGATACAGGGCGTACATATAGTTTCATGTATGATGAAACATGAAAATAAAATAAAGAATATAATTCTTAGAAAAATTAAAGTTTGCTGGATTGGTCGAAACTTCAAACACTACACTCTCCCCTCCTAAATTTCAGCAAACTTTAAGACTGTAGGTGAGGCATTTTCCTTTAACAGGGGGGTACCATGACTCGAGTCATTCAAATGAATAGCAAAGACACTTTGCCTGGTAGAAATATGCCCTTATACATATAACCATACACCCCCACACAAAGTACTTCTCATATCCTCTTAAAGCTCACTGAAGTCTAAATCTTAGTCCACTCTTGACATTTGACTTCAAACATCAGTTCAACCCTCAATAAAATTTGATAGAATTTTGAACAATTCTGCAAGAGGATCTCTCTGCCCTGATTCAGTCAATATCATACTCATACACTCAAGCAGCCGTCTCACAGGTCTCACCAGCCTTCCCGCCCTGGTCCTCACTGTTCCTTCATTGGGTTTAAAGGCAGTATCTGTTACAGTCACTGTTCTTTGGGACTTCTGTTCATGTCCACTTTTGCAACTTGAGGTCTTATGCTTAGAGCTTCTGACTGATCCGCTCATAGAACTGGCATCATTTGACATGACATTGGATTCAGTTTGAACACTCTGGTTGCTCACAGATTCTCGGGGCCTTTCTCCATCACTGATGCACAATTGATCTGGTTCCAATTCATGTACACTTTTGTCATCATCAGACTGTTCGCTGCTCGTTTCTCTAGCTTCACATTCATCACTAGAACTCTCAGTGTGTTCACATTCATTTCTGGGAGAAGGATTCTTCTCTCTTGTTTGACTCACACAGTCCGAATGACCCAACTCTGTGACGTGTTCTTTGGTCGTCTCCTTCACAGTACATTCTCCGGTACTCTGAGGTGCTTTGGGGGCTACCCCTTGTAAAATCCATACAGCTGTTCTACTGGCTCTTGATTCTCTTCCTGTACTGAGAAAAGACCTTTGGCTTTGACTCTCTGTTTGATTTCTTTCCTCCTCCGACACTGCTGACAGGACTGTAGATTCAATGTCCAGCTCTTCCAATGGAAGGAAATTGACTGGGAGGAGGAAATTACGATGGACCACTTTGCTGTTCTTCGTTGTGGGATTCTCAACTCTGTAGATAGGCAATGATGAATCTTTCCATGTTACTACATGAACTGCTGGATTCCACACATCCGCCAACTTTCCTTTTCCTCTTTCCTTCTTATTTGCCAAGAGGACATGGTCTCCAACCTCCAGAGGAGCACCCTTAGACCTTTTATTATACCCTTCAGTTTGTTTTCTCTGTGCATCCGTAGTGTTGCCCTTAGCAATATGCACGGCTTCTCTAAGATCTTTCTGGAGAGATTTCACATACTCATCATAGGTCTGAACATCCTCATTTCTGAGCGTACTTCCAAACATGACGTCTACAGGTAACCTTGGAATCCTTCCAAACATTAAGTAGAACGGTGCAAACCCAGTTGTTTCATGGGTAGTACAATTATAGGAAAACGTGAGTGTCTGAATCATTTGCGGCCATCTCTCCTTTGCTCGAGGAGGCAAAGAGCGGATCATGTTGCCGAGGGTGCGATTAAATCTTTCAGTCTGCCCATTGCCCATAGGATGGTACGGCGTAGTATGGGACTTATCAACACCAGACACCAGCAACATCTCAGCAATCAATTTGCTCTCAAAGTTTGCACCCTTGTCAGAGTGTATTCTCTGCGGAAAGCCATACACACAGAAAAAGTTGTTCCACAATTTCTGAGCCACTACTCTGGCTGTTTGGTTGGGACAGGGGAACGCATGGGCTAGTTTTGTAAAATGGTCTGTTATGACTAGAACATCAATGCTCTCTCCACGCGTTCCCTCTGCAGACCAGAAATCTATACATACAAGCTCAAGTGGTGCACTTGTTCTGATAGACTCTAGTGGAGCTCTCGCCTCAGGTTCCGGAGTCTTTCCGACCACACATCGTTTACAGTGTGAGACATACTTTTTGACATCTGTGTCCATACCAGACCAGAAAAACCTCTGGCGTACAAGGTGAAGGGTTCTGCTTTGGCCTTGATGGCCGGCGTCATCATGAGTTCCTCTGAGAGCAACAGTTCTCAATGAGTGTGGAAGTACAAGCTGGTACCTGACTTTACCGACCCGATCTTTGGACCTGCGATAGAGAACTCCATCCTTTAATTCAAATTTTTCCCAATGCTTCAGAAGTCGCATTACTGGTGCAGTTTCATTGTCCCTCTCTCTACGTGACGGTCTCCTTTTTCTGTCAACAAAGAACACAACACGAGACACAGTGGGATCTGCTTTCTGCTTTATCCGTATCTCCTCCATAGAGAAAACTGGCAGAGTGCTGACACCTCCATGGACAAAATGATTGTTCTGGGCTAGATGGACACTATGAACTGGACTGCTGGCTTCCCAGTTTAGGCAGGACTCAAAGACAGCTTTCACCCCTTCACTACTAATCATCTTCAGTTTTTCCTCTGGAGACCCCATGCTACTCTCACAAGTTTGATGGTGCACATTCACTGACAATCGGAAAGTTTCTTTGATGGTCTCAGAGGTCACATGTTCAGCTTTAGTCTCTAAAGCATCACAGACCTCTAGAGTTCTGGCAAAAGGTCGGCGGCTCAAAAGATCAGCAGGAACATTCTTGGTCCCAGGTATGTATTTCAAGTCAAAATCAAAAGGGGCCAGCTTAGATACCCACCTTTGCTCACAGGCATCTAATTTTGGCTTTGACATTATATATGTCAGGGGATTGTTATCAGTTAACACTGTAAATTTGGTCCCCTTCAGCCAATGGGCAAATTTATCACAAACTGCCCACTTCAGAGCATAGAACTCTAACCTATGAGCAGGGTAATGGGACTGGGCCTTTGACAGGGTCTTGCTCGCAAAAGCAACCGGTCTAGGTTTTGTCTCATTTTCTGGAATCTGACTCAAGACTGCACCAAAACCATCCATAGACGCATCTGTGGACAACAGGAAATGCCTCTTGAAGTCTGGGTGGGCAAGAACAACAGTGTGAGAAAGAGCCTGTTTTATCTTTTCTACAGCTGTGTCACACTCTGCAGTCCAGTCTTCAGGACTTAGACGCCTAGTATTGGAAACGAAGCGTGTCTTTTGTCCATCTTTCCTCCTGACTTTCTGTCCGGCTGTCAATTTAAATAATGGTTTCGCTAAAGTCGAGAGACCTTCAATGAAATGGGAATAATAATTCGCCATCCCAAGAAAAGACTTAATTTTGGTTGGCGATGGAGTCTTTCCATCCGCTTCCATCAGATCTAATGACTTCATGTCACTGACTGCGGACACTTTAGTTGGATCGGTTGCTATGCCACTTTCAGTTACAATATGTCCTAGGAACTTGACAGTTTTTCTCAAGAAATAGCACTTCTTTTGTGACAGTTTCAGGTTATGCTCTCTAAGCCGAGAAAACACCATCTCAAGGCGATCAAGTGCTTCCTTCTCAGTTTTGCCGAAGACAAGTAAGTCGTCCAAATAACAGAGAAGTGACAGATAGTTCTGGTCTCCAAAAATCGATGTCATCATGCGTGAGAATGTTGCCGGGCTATTACATAAACCCTGAGCCATACGGTTATATTCATAGAGCCCCACTGGAGTTATGCATGCCGTATATTTACGGTCATCCTCATGAATTGGAATGTTATAGAAGCCCGATGTTAGATCCATGGTGCTAAAATAACAATTTCCCCCTAATGATGCAAGGGCATCAGCTTGATGGGGTAAAGGATATGCATCCTTCTCTGTCCTCTGGTTGAGCCACCTAAAGTCTGTGCATATCCTTAGCTCTCCAGAGGGTTTCCAGACTAAGACTAACGGTGAGGCCCATTCACTGTTTGATTTTCGAATAATACCACGCTCCTCCATCTCATTCAATGTTTGTCTTAGTTTCTGATAATGGGTGGGCGGAACCCTTCTATAAGGCAATCGGAAAGGCTTTTCATCTTTGAGTCTTATACGATGAACGGTATTCTTTACTTCACCACAATCTAACTTGTCACGAGAGAAGGTGCTTTCATACCGTCCTATGAGATCAGCCAGTTCTCTTTTCCAATAATCACTCACTTCACAAGATTCAATGTCAATTTCTGTTAGCCCCAATTCTCTCAGCTTTAGTTTATAGTCAGTCTGCAGCTTAGTTTTCTCATTAAGCTCATTCACTTGGGCAATATTCTGCTGAAACCCTTGGTGCTGGTGTTCTGAGCCCTTCTCTGCAAGATCTAGCTCCTCTAGCGCAAGACATGGGTGCACATCTGCTAGTTTAGTATTGCGGCGCAAAACAATGGGGCGGTCAATCATATTGATCACTCTCATAGGAATCCATTTATTTCCCCAGAGAGGGCAAACACTGCGAGCTACCATGACATTTCTTGGTGCAGAACGGGAAGTGGAGGGTTCGAGCATTATAGTGCTTCCAACAGACAAGGGGACTACTTCTTTCAACCTTCCCCAGACTAAATGCTCATGTTGTGGCTCTAGTGTAATACACTGTCTCAACACTACTGTGCCAACTTTCTGTGGTATCTCATCTCCATGCCAGCGATCCACATTAGAAAGCACATTCAGAAGGGGTTCTTGACTATTATCTTGAACCGGTTGAGATAAGCTTTTCCAGTACCACTCGGTTTTCTTCATCTGACGAGTCACATGCCTGATGACATTTGATCCAACTATCATGTCATCCTTCTGACCTGGAACAACTAGAAAGTTGATCACCATTTTGCATTCAAGCATATCCACACTCAACTCATATGTACACTTTGGTTTAGTTTCATTCCCTCCACAGCCAGTAAGTACTTTTTTAGTGGGCTTACTCGAATCCGCACAGATCAAATTCCAGTCTTTAAGTGTGCGTTCAGCTGATTCACTCAAAGTACAGGTAACAGATCCACTATCCACAAGGGCTAACAGTTTCACTTTCCCCTCAACCAGTACTGGAGCATAGAACAGATCATCTTCATCATTAATTCTCTGGTAGGTAGCTTTTGGAATCTCACCGGGAGTCTTTTGCTGAACGGCAATTACTTCACTTGCACAGTTTTGACTTAGATTGTCACTAGTAGTGACATGAACAATCAATGGGTCATCTGGGGATTTTGCTTGTCTGACACCCACACTGCTCCCCTCGCAGTGCAGGTTTTCTAGTTTAAATGGTGCTCAGGCATGGTGGCACCAGCTGTGACTGGCTTCACTTGTTTCTTTTCAGGGCATTCAAAACCCCTGTGTCCTGTTTTGAAACACTTAAAACACAGCCCCTCTTTGAAACAGTGAGTTTTTGTTGTATGATCTTGAGCTCTACATATTTTACAGGGGACTGCAGAGTCTACAAGCACAACCTTACCCTGTTCAGCTTTCTGTTCTTGCCCCTTCTGTTGAACAAGGAACTGCTCTAGCAGAGAAACTACACGCCCAAGGAGAGCTGAGTCTAAACCACTTGCCTGGTTATGAGCAGTAGGCTGCTGTTGTGTCATGCACCAGGCGTTAGGAGCTTCATCAACCCTTCTCTCTCTATCAACTCGAACAGACTGCTTGTCTCTGTGGTGGCTGTCAATTAATGCTTGGATTTCACTTGCATTCCAACTCTCCAGTGGTTTACTTCGAAGCGCTGTATACAGACCGGACTCAGGGCAATGCCTAACAAACATCATCGTCACTTCATGACTAGGGTCTTCAACTCTTTTCCCTTGTCTTTTTAGGCATTCATCGGCTAGGTCAATAGCCTTATTCAGTCTGATCCAGTACTCTAAGCCACTCTCTGACGGCTTTGGCAAGGTTTCATAGAAGTCTCTCATAGGGGTTGTGGAGGAAATAGCGTCTCCAAAATGTTGTCTTAGTATCGAAAAGATGACATGTGGGTCTCTAGTCACATCAATCAAAGGATTGTTGCGGATACATGTCCTCACAATGTCTTTGGCATGGCCCATTAGCTTGTCGAGAATCTCTTGGCCCTGTTCGGCCGCACTGAATCCCTTCTTGTTCAAATAAGCTTGCATCAATTCTTGCCATTCACCAATGGTGCATCGATCTGTCTTATCACCTCTAAAGATAGGCGGTTCTTTGATGTCTTGATGCCTAACTATAAGGTTAAAATTTGACGGATCAGGGTTTTGGGGTGAGGGCTGTTGGGCATCCACACAATCTCTCTGACTATTTTGCCCTGCAGATCTAAGGTTTGCAGCAATTTGGTTCCCTATTTCACTTCCTAGCTGCTTCATTAAATCTGCCATTGTTTGCCACTGATTCACTTGTTCACCCCCCGGGGAATTGTATAGTCTTTCTCTGTGAGGCACTGTTGTGTCACTGCTCATGCCTTGCATAGTTGTGCTACTGGTTGATGGGCGAACTGGAGAAGCTGCCATATTTTGTTCTAACATGCTATTTAACTGGGCCCCCCTCCCAATTCCAGTAGAAAACCTTTGCGAGCTTAAAACACCACTCCTTACACAAATAGGTGTCACGTTTGCAGAATTAACATCAGTGTCTGACATATGTTCTTGTGTTTTGTTGTGCGCAAAGCTGTGACTGTCCATGTTTAAATCTCACTGCTGATCTACCCCGAAGTTCTGTTGACTGGTGATGTCGGTGAAGATGACTTTCCCCGGAGATCTGCGACGGCTGATCCCTTGAGATCCGGGTCACGGCACCAATTTTGTAGCGTATTTCGTCTCGCACCACAAAGAACTCCACGACACCACTGGCTTCGGTGGACCACGTCTGCAGTTTATTAAAGACAAGACAGTAATTAGAGCCACGCAAACACACACTCTCAGCTCTGTGGTCTTTCTCGCTCAAGTCCAAAACCGTTCTGACGAGAGCGGGACGCGATTGGTTAATTCAAATGGGAAATGACATCACACACAAAAAAAACAAATATATTATTTTGAAACAAAAGATACAGGGCGTACATATAGTTTCATGTATGATGAAACATGAAAATAAAATAAAGAATATAATTCTTAGAAAAATTAAAGTTTGCTGGATTGGTCGAAACTTCAAACACTACATGTAGATGTGTGTTAGTTACAGGATCAGAGAATGACACCGTTCCTCTGTCATAGTCCAAATTAACCCTCACACGTTCAAGCTTCTGACTAACATGAAAACCAGCCCATTTAGACCATCCGTACCACACACTCCAGACATCACTTTTAAAGAAATCAGGTCCCTTCCTTTGGTTTGATGCTGTAGTTACTCCAAGTCTCCAGGATGAACTCTCTTTAACCTCCACATCCCAGCAGTGTGTTCCTGAGTTAAAACCCTCTGAACCCAAAACACAGTCCAAATAGTCAAATCTCTCTGGATTATCAGGAAGTAGTTGTTTGTTCCCACTGATTCTCACACTGGTCAGATCATCAGACAGGACGAGCCATGGATATGCAGTGTTTGGATCCAGAATCACAGGAGCTGATGAGACACAATCAACAGCTGCTTTTATTCTGATGTTCATATAATGATCAAGAGTGAACTGAACACAGATTATTATGAATTAATGACAAACATTAAATGTGTGATTAAAACATGTTTGTCCATCAAGAGAAACTGATATTTTGGAAAAGTTTAAATAAGAAACAATTAATCAGAGCTATTGAGATGAACAACTGTAACTGTAGAAATTCTGTGTATGAAACTCCAAGGTCACATTTACACTGCAGTTCTTGATGCCTAATTCTGATTTGTTGACTATGTCCGATTTTTCTGATGACTAGCTTACATCTTCTTTTATAAGTGACTCATACAATATCTGAATTTACACAGTACATCTGGCGAAAACAACCTGACATACTAGCAAATTCCCTGGTCTGTGCAACAGAACTAGCCCAATAATGTGTTTTTATTGTTTTCCCCTCTGGTCACTATCCTCCTCAGAAGGTAAATCTTAAAGAGGATGTCTAATGCCATTTAATGCATTCTGACATACACTGTTAAAGAGTTACATTCATTTCAGTTAATTTCATCTAAGGCTGTGGCTGGAAGTCATTTGTAGTTCTTGTGTTTTTTTTTTTCAGTGATTCTGCTTGTTAACAACAGGTGTTCATCATTAATGCTCAATCATTACTCACTTAATTACCTCATTAACTTCAATATTGCTTCCATTTTACTTTTAACACTATGCTTATTGTAGTTCCCTTATGAACATCGAGCAGTGCTCATTTAAATACCTGTACACACGAACACAGGTATTTTCAAAGCTGCAGCTTCTTCTATGTGCGTTGGCTGTTGTCTACATGCAAACACAGTATCAGGTCACTGAAATCGAACCTTATTGAAAACTGCCAAGGTAAAATCTTCATAAACTCTGCTTTCAGTATTGTCGCATGGCTGGTGAAACCAGAGATTGGCTTGTGATGTCGGAGTGCGCTCCTTTTTCAGGCTTCTGATTGTCCAACATGGCTTTACAGTTAGGGTTATTTCGCCACCTGTTGGTTTGGCATGCTCGTGACAGCACTTCATAGCATGTTTTTGTGTTTTCTTGTGGACAAGATTTATTTATTTATTTATTTATTTTTTAATTAAGAAGGAAAAACTGTTTATAAAAATACCTCTATACGTGTGGACTAGGGTCTGTGTATCATCTGATCATTCAATTATTCCACTTAATCTGGCAAACGAAAAATGGGCAAAACAGGTTGATATTTCATTTTTCGGTTTTTCTGTATGAGCCAAAAAAATGACAGCTGATTTCTTTTTTTTTTTTTTCGTTTTTCAGCTCGAAACCAAATATCAAGTCTCAAGTCTCATTTATGGACCATTAGCCGTATTATTTCGTTTTTCCTGTTTACTGGATTTGTGGTTTCAAGATGAAAAACGGAAAAAAGAAATCAGCTGTCATTTTTTGGCTCATACAGAAAAAACGAAAAATAAATATAAACCTTTTTTGCCCATTTTTCATTTGCTAGATTAAGTGGAATAATTGAATGATCAGATGATACACGGACCGGTAAGATTTTTCTGATGTACAGGTCCTTTTCAAAAAATTAGCATATTGTGATAAAGTTCATTATTTTCTGTAATGTACTGATAAACATTAGACTTTCATATATTTTAGATTCATTACACACAACTGAAGTAGTTTCAAGCCTTTTATTGTTTTAATATTGATGATTTTGGCATACAGCTCATGAAAACCCAAAATTCCTATCTCAAAAAATTAGCATATTTCATCCGACCAATAAAAGAAAAGTGTTTTTAATACAAAAAAAGTCAACCTTCAAATAATTATGTTCAGTTATGCACTCAATACTTGGTCGGGAATCCTTTTGCAGAAATGACTGCTTCAATGCGGCGTGGCATGGAGGCAATCAGCCTGTGGCACTGCTGAGGTGTTATGGAGGCCCAGGATGCTTCGATAGCGGCCTTAAGCTCATCCAGAGTGTTGGGTCTTGCGTCTCTCAACTTTCTCTTCACAATATCCCACAGATTCTCTATGGGGTTCAGGTCAGGAGAGTTGGCAGGCCAATTGAGCACAGTAATACCATAGTCAGTAAACCATTTACCAGTGGTTTTGGCACTGTGAGCAGGTGCCAGGTTGTGCTGAAAAATGAAATCTTCATCTCCATAAAGCTTTTCAGCAGATGGAAGCATGAAGTGCTCCAAAATCTCCTGATAGCTAGCTGCATTGACCGCAGCTGACATGGCACCCCAGACCATCACTGACTGTGGGTACTTGACACTGGACTTCAGGCATTTTGGCATTTCCCTCTCCCCAGTCTTCCTCCAGACTCTGGCACCTTGATTTCCGAATGACATGCAAAATTTGCTTTCATCCGAAAAAAGTACTTTGGACCACTGAGCAACAGTCCAGTGCTGCTTCTCTGTAGCCCAGGTCAGGCGCTTCTGCCGCTGTTTCTGGTTCAAAAGTGGCTTGACCTGGGGAATGCGGCACCTGTAGCCCATTTCCTGCACACGCCTGTACACGGTGGCTCTGGATGTTTCTACTCCAGACTCAGTCCACTGCTTCCGCAGGTCCCCCAAGGTCTGGAATCGGTCCTTCTCCACAATCTTCCTCAGGGTCCGGTCACCTCTTCTCGTTGTGCAGCGTTTTCTGCCACACTTTTTCCTTCCCACAGACTTCCCACTGAGGTGCCTTGATACAGCACTCTGGGAACAGCCTATTCGTTCAGAAATTTCTTTCTGTGTCTTACCCTCTTGCTTGAGGGTGTCAATGATGGCCTTCTGGACAGCAGTCAGGTCGGCAGTCTTACCCATGATTGCGGTTTTGAGTAATGAACCAGGCTGGGAGTTTTTAAAAGCCTCAGGAATCTTTTGCAGGTGTTTAGAGTTAATTAGTTGATTCAGATGATTAGGTTAATAGCTCCTTTAGAGAACCTTTTCATGATATGCTAATTTTTTGAGATAGGAATTTTGGGTTTTCATGAGCTGTATTCCAAAATCATCAATATTAAAACAATAAAAGGCTTGAAACTACTTCAGTTGTGTGTAATGAATCTAAAATATATGAAAGTCTAATGTTTATCAGTACATTACAGAAAATAATGAACTTTATCACAATATGCTAATTTTTTGAAAAGGACCTGTATATGTGTGAGATCACTGGGCTGTATTTCTCAGCGTGGTAGCCCCATTGCCACAAATATCCACTACGATCAACTTTGCTTATGATGCTTTTGAGAAACATAGCCCAGATCTTCTTTAGACTTACTATATTGAACAATGTCCTGCATCTTCTTCCAGACTCTGAACGGCAGGTTGCCCAAGTAACGTGGCTCATGAATCAAAACTCCAGAAGGCGTCTGTGGATCCGGCTGTGAGATCTGGACTCTGGAAGAACATTCAGGAGTCAGAACTGCAGTGGATTTGAATCAGAAGCAGAGAGACCAGAGACACCAGCAGATCACTCACCTTTCCATTGAGACTGTAAACTTCTGCAGAACAAACACACAATTTATCATCAACAACTCAATCAATCAATCAATCAATGATCTGAAAGCAGACCTTTAAAAAGCAGATATCACTGGCTTTCATCATCTCCTCTGTGTCTTTGATTGTGTGTGAAAGAGCTGAGATGTGTCTGTTGATCTCCTCCAGCTTCTCCTTCATCATCTGCTTCTTCTGCTCCTCTTCCTCCCTCAGTGCAGTGATTGTAGCTTCTTCTTCATCTCTGAGAAACTGATGAAGCTTCTCAAACTGCTGTTTAATCTGATGCTCTGTGTGCTCAGCTTGAGACTAAAATCAAACCGCATTCACTTCAATCATCTCAAAGACACACATCAGCGCTTAACAACATTCATATCAGAGATATGCTGACATAGATCCAGAAAGACATTTCTACTTGAAAGATAAAAAATAATAAACTGAATCCATTTTACTGAATATAACAAATTATAATTGTCTGTAGTGATCCTACAACTGTAAAGAAAATGACTCTTAATTTTGTTTCCTCACCTTGATGTGTTGAACTGTTTCCTCAAACTCTCTTTTAATATTTTCATTGTGTTCAAGTTTCTCCTGTAAGATCTTCAGTGCTGTTTTCAGCTCTTCCTGGAAATGAATATAATAAAATATATAAAACACCAGATTACAGTGACATGATCATGTAGTGCTGTGGAATGTATTTGTCCCAACCATATTTCTTGTGTTTTTGTATGAAGTGTGTAAAAGTTTTTATTTTATTTATTTATTTATTTATTTATTTTACTCTGGTTGTGTTTCATTTGAAAATCTGTTAAACTATTTAGCATGAGACACAAAACAAAAGAAGTATTTTCTCAAAGCAGGGTGATGATATCTGTGTTTGACTATTTATTGTTCTTTACATATGAAGCCAAAGACATTTTTCTTACCTTATATGATGAAACAACTTCACTGATGGGTCTGAATTTGTGATTGTCATGGTGATTTGAGTCTCTGCACACTAAACACACAGGCTGTTTGTCCTCCAGACAGAAGAGTTTGAGTTTCTCACTGTGTAAACTGCAGATCTCCTCAGATCCTGATGAACGACTCTCATTTCTCTCCTTCAGGAATGACTCACACAAGTTTTTTAAAACCAGATTAGGAAGAGGACAATCTCTTGAGGATCTTCTCCTGCAGACAGGACACTCCTGAGTTTCCTTTACTCTCCAGAACTGTTGAAGACACTCTTTACAGACACTGTGACTACATGATAAAACAACAGGATCCTTGAAAATCTCTTGACATACAGGACAAGAAAAATCATCTTCTGATAGTGATGCCATTTACACAGTTTGTGCTCCAGCAATATAAAATGTCCTTTTCATTTTCTGAACAATGGTTTCAGAAAGATGTCTCAAAATCCTTCTTGAAAGGGTTTCACTTCATCCTTCATTGATGGATGCCTGTTTTGTTTTTTTTTGTTTTTTGTTTTTTGCGTTTGTCAAGATAGGAGAGAGTCAGTATGAAAGAAAGGATAAATAACAAGCCAGTCGTTGTAACAAGTGTTGTAAGGACGTTAAGTTTAACAGCTTTGTGTGAAAACAGGTCCGACGGCATCAGGATTTCTTCTGGTTCATTGTTAACACAATGCATTCAAAATGAACTTTCAGTGAAACCTAAAAAAGTATAATGCTAGAAAACCTTAAATCAAACGCACACACGCAACAATGACAAACACAACTACTGATAATAAAAAGACCCAAGACTCTTTATTTCTGTTTTATTTATTGCTCTTTATTTGTCACAGGCATAAAATAAAACTATTTCAGCACAGTAAAAACTTGATTTCACAGAAGAAAAACATCTCATAACAGATCTCATAAACTCATGATCAGTTATTTTACAGTTTGATTAATCTCACAAAAGCATTTTTATTATTTACTGATCTGTTGTATAACAGCAGTATGTCAGTGTGAGTGTGTCTGTTGTGCTGATATCAGTCATGTGATCAGCTGCGGCCCAATCACAGCCGTATTGATATTCAGATCAACAGATGACTCTTACTCATGTGATTTAATATTGAAATTTAATATTGAAATATGATGAAAGCAGGAAGATCCAGACCTAGTTACACACTCATTTTTATTATCAGTGTTTAATGGCATCAGATACAAACATGTGTGATTCAAACATTTGTCTAAAGTACTTGAGTAGATAAAGAAATGAGAAACATTATCAATAAATAGTTAATTATATACCACAATGTCTCAAGTTACAAGTGTAGCTATGGTTCCCTGAAAAGGGAATGGGATACTGTGTCAGAGCAAGACGCTATAAGGAACGCCTCCAGCATAACTGGTTTCTGAAGCACGTGTTTAAACACGACAATGTCTTTGGTCGACGACAGTCCGTGACATCACTGCCACTGTGACCATCAGTATAACAGGGCATCTGTAGTAAACATCAACTTCTATGTCTGACAGAGACATAAACAAGTAGACCCGAAACATGGCAACGAGACACAGTGTCTTGTTCCCCTCTCAGGGAACCATGGTTACACTTGTAACTCAAGACATTCTCAAGCATTCAAATAAAGACTTAACAGACTTTGTTGGCTCAGTTGGTGAAGTCATAAATCCCCTACTATATACTAGTAGTACATAGTAGTATGATCTTCAGTTTCTACCAACTGAAATAACTGAGTGCTTCTGTGTGATGATAAACTGTATGTGTAAGAGCACAGATCTTCTTCACTGTTTTGGACAATGTCCTGCATCTTCTTCCAGACTCTGAACGGCAGGTTGCCCAAGTAACGTGGCACATGAATCAAAGCTCCAGAAGGCGTCTGCGGATCCGGCTGTGAGATCTGGACTCTGGAAGAACATTCAGGAGTCAGAACCGCAGTGACTTTGGCTTCAGAAACAGAGAGACCAGAGACACCAGCAGATCACTCACCTTTCCATTGAGACTGGAAACTTCTGCAGAATAAACACACCATTGATCATCAACAACTCAATCAATCTTTAATCAATCAATCCATGATCTGAAATCACATGAATGATATCAGCACCACAGACACACTCACACTGACATATTTCCCAGAACAACAGTTCAGCACATCAAGGTGAGGAAACAGAATCAACAGTTGTATACAGATGTAGGATCACTACACATAATTGTGACTGTTATATTTAAGATAATGGATTCCAGTTTATTGTTTTTGTAAATGACAAGTCTTGATATGTTACGTTGAATATCCAAATTTATATTAATGATGTGAAGTGCTGATGTGTGTTGACTAAGGTTTTGGAAGTGATTGTGGTTTGATGTGTCTCAAGCTGAGGACACAGAGCATCAGATTAAACAGCAGTTTGAGAAGCTTCATCAGTTTCTCAGAGATGAAGAAGAAGAAGCTACAATCACTGCACTGAGGGAGGAAGAGGAGCAGAAGAAGCAGATGATGAAGGAGAAGCTGGAGGAGATCAACAGACACATCTCAGCTCTTTCACACACAATCAAAGACACGGAGGAGATGATGAAAGACAATGACGTCTGCTTTCTAAAGATCCAATTTCAGTTCATTGATTGATTGATGACTGAATGAGTTGTTGATGATAAATTGTTTTCTAATTCTGACTTTATCAAGTTCACTTAATGTGGCATCCGACTGAATTAATTACTAGCACTGCGCTACTCAACAGGCCTTCACCGCTTCACATTGAATAATCTACCCAAATTACAAATCAATATAACACAGTGGATAAATCAGCATTCCCTCATTTCAACGCGGACAAAGCAATAATTTTAATACAACCTTTAAAACTCAACAACTACAACAAACACGTTCATTCATACACACACAAAGAAACACTTCCCCACCTCCAGAAAAACCAAAATTTAATTCAAATTCTTCAAAGACTTCATCCACGGCGATCAGCGAGAGTAGCCGAGAGCAGTCGGGGGCGGAGTTGAAAACGGAGGCGTCAAGACGGACACATTTTACTCTTGTTAGTGAAGCTCTCGCGGTGTTTGCATGCTCTATCACAGAAGAAGTGAATTAAATGCAATATTTATCAAATACACATACTTTTCAAAAGCGTTTTCATGAGCAAAAAAACACGATTCATATACTGCTTAATATAGCGCTATCTGAACAAGAATAATGATAGATACAACTAGATAAAAAAGTTCGTCAAGACAAACTTTAAGTTGGCTTGAGAAAGCCGGAGCAGAAAGTTTTAGAAAGTTTGAAAGGTTTGCAAAGTTTAAAAAGTTAAAAAAGTTAAAAAAGTTAAAAAAGTTTAAAAAGTTTAAGAAGTTTTAAAAAGTTTTAAGTTTGGATGGTTTTCAGTCTGAAATAGTTTGAAGTTTTAAAGTTTGAATTTAGTCTGTCAGATAGATAGATAGATAGATAATTAACATGTTGTTAGTATGATTCTAACATTTTTAGCAAGTTACTAGCATGTTGTTAGCATTTTTTAACATGATTAACAAGTTACTAGCATGTTGCTTGTCTGTTTCTAGCATGGTTAACATGTTGCTAGCATGATTAACAAGTTGCTAGCATGTTGCTAGCACAATTAGCAAGTTACTAGCATGTTGCTAGCATGTTTCTAGCATGATTAGCAAGTCGCTAGCATGTTTCTAGCATGATTAGCAAAGTTGCTAGCACGTTTCTAACATGATTAGCAAAGTTGCTATGCGTTTCTAGCATGATTAATACGTTTCTAGCATGATTAGCAAAGTTGCTAGCACGTTTCTAGCATGATTAGCAAAAGTTGCCTAGCATGTTTCTAGCATGATTAGCAAGTTGCTATGCGTTTCTAGCATGATCAACAAGTTGCTAGCATGTTTTTAGCATGATTAACAAGTTGCTATATACGTTTCTAACATGATCAACAAAGTTGCTAGCATGTTTCTAGCATGATTAGCAAAAAGTTGCTAGCATGATTGGCAAAGTTGCTAGCATGTTTCTAGCATGATTGTAAGAGTTGCTAGCATGTTTCCACAACATGATGATTAGCAAGTTGCTAGCATATTTCTAGCATGATTAGCAAGTTGACATGATTAGCAGCAAGTTGCTTTAGCATGTTTCTAGCATGTTAACAAGTTTACTAGCATGGGTACTTAAAATTGCTAGCATGTTTCTAACATGATTAGCAAGTTGCTAGAATGTTTCTAGCATGATTAGCAAAGTTGCTAACGTGTTTCTAGCATGATTACCAAGTTGCTAGCATGATTAGCAAAGTTGCTAGCATGTTTCTAGCATGATTAGCAAAGTTGCTAGCATGATTCTGGTTGCTAGCCATAGATAGATAGGGTTAGATGATAGATAGATAGATAGATAGATAGATAGATAGATAGATAGATATGGTTAGATAGATAGATAGGGTTAGATGATAGATAGATAGATAGATAGATAGATAGATAGATAGATAGATAAGATAGACAGATAGAAAGATAGATAGATAGGGTTAGATAGATAGATAGAGTTAGATGATAGATAGATAGGGTTAGATGACAGATAGATAGATAGATAGATAGATAGGGTTAGATGATAGATAGATAGATAGATAGATAGGGTTAGATGATAGATAGATAGATAGATAGATAGATAGATAGATAGATAGATGAGTTTGAATGAGTTTGAATGGATTAGAAATACAGTACATAGAAGGGAAGTTTGATTGAGGCTCAAAGGATTCTGGGGATTTTGACAGTTGGAATTTGAATAGTGTTGGCTCATTTGAACATTCCGTCAATGTAAGTCTATGGGATTTTTCCCAGTTTTAAACGTCATTTTTAGGAAAACCGTAAGTCCGATCAGTTTGAAGAGATATAGCAACTCGAGTCAGACCAGTCTGAAGATCTGGGCTGAGTTTGGAGTTTGTAGAGTTAAAGCTCTAGGAGGAGTAGCGTTTGGAAATTTGGCTAAGAAGAATAATAATAACTAGAAACTAAAGTTAGTGAACTAACTTTGATGTTGGCTTGGAGAGCCAACCCGGGCAGCCTCGGGGCAAAAGAGCCAGAGCACTTGTGTGTCCGGCGTTCTTGAGCTGCCCCGCTGCGAAAATGCGGCCTTGCCATTTCATTTTCTAATAAAAAAGCAGACTGGGCTATGACAACAGGTTCAACAGAGTTGGTTAGCTGAATGTGAAACCATATACAAATAAATATGTCTTTTAAAGCATTTAAAAAAAAATATTCCAGCGATTGTATGCAATCCACCCATTAGAAAACATCAAGACATAAATTCAGGTGTTTGTGAGCTGAAGAATTATTTGTATTGTATTATTTGTATTGTATTTTATATGCTTGTAATTGTTTTCCCTGTTTGCTATTTCAAAGTTCTGTCATCTAAATGAAACACTGTAAAAATAGTATTTGAATTGAGCTCTTGAAGGATTAGTTATCCTGTGGCCCCCTCTAGTGGACAACATTACCATTATTGCCTTCATCTCTGAATCAT